>CM067372.1:144003708-144106208 GCA_034401795.1 Chaetoderma sp. LZ-2023a
GGAAATGCCCAATCTGAACGCGACTTTGAGGCAGTCCTGGATGAAATTCATGAACTTATAGAAAAAGGAACTCATCTCATCATAATAGGTGGCGACATAAATGCATCAGCTCATAGAGATAAAGGGATCCCTAGAGACCAAAAGCTAAAAGACTTCATGAGTGAGCATGATATACATCTTCCTCAGAATTACCCTATCAAACCTACATTCTGTTCTGAAAGTGGAAAGTTATCATTACAAATAGATTACTGGCTGCTGTCTGGCAGGTCCAAGCCTATGGCCAAACAAGTCACGATAACTCCAAAACATCCACTGAACCTCTCAGATCATACTGATGTGATACGTACAGCTGCGGTTACCTTCAACACCCACAAGAATGTAGGTAAAGCACAAGAATCTAAAATGCATCTCCAGACAGACCATATCCCTGAGAGAATTCACTGGAGAAAGTGTGATGTTGAGCAGTACGAAGAGATGGTTGATGGCATCCTATCTGGCAAAACCCCGGAAATAGAAAGTAATCTAGCAGCACATATGATGGTAAAGACACTCTCAAGTGCCATGCATAGCGCTTCTCTCCAGGCTTCTGTGTGTTCAGTCAAGGATGGAACAAGGAAGCACCAAAACAACAACAAAATATGGAGCCCAACTTTAAATGCCCTGGCCACTATAAGTAAAAAAGCACACATGATATGGGTTCTTGAAGGCAAGTCAATTGAGAATGATAATGCTGCAAACCGTAGGCGAAAAGATGCTAGGCGGACATTAAGGCAAGCTACATGACTGATGAACAGGCAGAAACGGAGTGACCATTGCAACAAGATCATGGAGGCACACGAATATGACAGACACACCTTCTTCTACCTAATTGCAAAACAACGTACTCTAGGCAATAATGGAATCCACCACCTTATACATCATGGAACAACGTGTACTGATGAGGCTGATATCTTAGGGACATTTAAGGAACACTTTGGTGCACTGGCTGGTCCTCTTCAAGATGAAGCATTCGACGAAGCCTATAAGACCTTAGTGGAGAACGATCTCATCGTAATTGAAGACCTGTGTCGTAACCAGAAAAAACAGAATCAGCCTGTAACAGAATTTGAGCTCAGGGAAATCGTAGCTGGGTTTAAGAACAATGAAGCTCCGGATTATCAAGGACTAACTGCAGAGCATCTGAAGCATTCCCCGGCAGCTGTATTTGATCACTTAGCAATTCTAATGAACTATATTCTTTGAAAGGGACACATTCCACATGACATGAAGCAAGGAATATTAACACCTGTCCTCAAGAAAGATAAAGATAGCAACAAATTATAGGGGGATTACGGTCCTGTTATTAATCGGAAAGATACTTGAGAAACTGCTTTTAAACCGAACCAAACATAACCACGATAACATTCAGTCCATGTGGCAGAGAGGATTCACAGAGGGATCGTCCTCCAACAACACAGCATTGATCATTTCAGAGGTTGTGAACGAGGCCAAGGACAACCAGGAACAAGTGGCTATGGTCACGCTAGATGCCTGCAAGGTGTTTGATGTAGTCTGGCACGCTTCACTCCTTCGTAAGATACCACATCAGCGGAGTCAAACAATCACCCTGGGGAACCATCCAAGACCTCTATGCTGATGCCGAAACTGTGGTCAAGCTTAAGGGCCGAATTTCCTCACCTCTACAGATCCAGCAGGGAGTACGCCAGGGTGGAATCCTTTCCACCATCCATTATAAACTATTCAACAACAATCTCCTACATATGATTGAGGATATGCAAGTCGGATAAAAAATTGGACACATTCATTGCTCAGCACCAACTTGCGCTGATAAAGCAAAGTGTGAAACACATCTGGGTATAGAACGTTCCCTACGGGGCAAAGAAAATGTGCAGAAGAGGATTCAAATGGCATGGAGAACGGTGTACTCCTTGATGGGAGCTGGACTGCACGGCAATGGCGGAATGTCTTCTGCACTAGCTGCGTATGTATGGAAAATCTACTGTCGCCCAAGATTACTCTTTGGTCTAGAAACTCTGGAAATGAACCAAACCGAGATTAATCTCATAGAGCAATTCCACCGCAAAATTCTCCGGCAACTCCAATCCCTTTCAAAGTGTACATCCTCAACAGCAACACTTTGCTTACTGGGCATAAGACCTATAGAAGCTGAGATAGACTGCAGAAAACTGAACTTCTTAGGAAACATACTAAAAAACCGAGAGACGCTTGAGTATCAAATAGCTGCGAGACAGTTAGCTGTAAAGAGTATCAGAAGCGGCAGCTGGTTTATGAGATGTCAACACCTACTCTCTAAGTATGATCTTCCAAGTATCTACCAGCTGATTGACAGCATCCCTTCAAAACCTCAGTGGAAAGCAGCAGTAGACACACAGATTAATAAAGTTGTTCATGAAGCCTGGAAGAATGACGCCAGCACAAAATCCACCCTCAAGTATCTCAACGTTCTCGACTGTTCAGTGAACCGTGTCCACCATGTCTGGAGCTCTACTGATAATACAACAAGAGATGTAAGATGTGCCACGATTAAAGCGAAACTCCTGGTTGATACATACATTCTACAAGCTAATCGTAGTCGCTTTAATCAGCTTGCTGCACCTGACACATGCCAGCTTTGTCGGCTAACAAAAGAAGACATAACTCACTTCCTCGTAACTTGTCCAATGCTGATGGAATCCAGAAAACCGTATCTAGAAGATATCCGCTCTGTTGTACTCCAGGAGATCAACCCAGTAGCATATGATAGGCTGATTGCTGACCCAGAAAACGTGGCTCAACTAATCTTGGACCACTCCAAACTTTTCACCTGCTCCGATATCAACCTGTCTGCACGCGCTCTCTGCTATGCCCTTCATTTGAAGCGAACTGACCTGGACAGCCATTGTATACACCTGTGCAAAAGTTAAGCACCAGCAAAAACAATAGAACGTAGAAACATGATGGTACAACTAGGCTGCCATACTTTTTGTCCACGCGTTAGCTGACATAATTCCAAGTACAAAATGCACATGCATGCATGACTTCACGCCGCTTGATGTCCGTGCGTGGCGGGAAACAGCACACGTGTTCAGTTATGTAAAAGTCCAGTTTGAGGTGTAGAACATTACATACAGATTTAGGCGACAAGATTAGGAATTTTGTGTTCATGACCGTGGTTTATTTGTACAGAGAGAATTAGCTCTTGATTGTGAACCGCTATGGCAAGACGAAGGTTAAGTGATCGTGTGAAATGGCAAATCATAGGCATGCATACCACTGGTATGTCATGCAGAGAGATTGGCAGACAGCTGAACATTAACCATACTGTAATCAGTCGTTTGATTGCAAAACATGGGCAAACTAACGAGGTGAAGGACAGGCCTAGATCTGGAAGACCGAAGAAGACTACTGCTCGTGATGATCGAGCCCTAGTACGTCTTGTTAGGAGATCTCCATTCACAAATAGCAGAGTGCTCAGCCAGCAATGGGAAACGCGCAATAGAGTGTCAATGTCTACCGTCAAAAGGAGACTGTATGCTGCTGGCATGAAAGCTAGGAGACCTGTCAGACGTCCTCTCCTCACTGCACACCACAAAGAGGAGCGTCTGAGGTGGTGCAACGAAAGAAGACACTGGAACATGAGATCTTGGAGACGGGTACACTGGTCCGATGAAAGTCGGTTCCTGCTTCATGCCACAGATGGTCGAACTCGTGTATGGAGGTCCAGACGCACGGCGTACGACCAATGTAACATCATGGAAGAAGTTCCATTTGGTGGAGGTTCCGTTATGATATGGGGGTGCATCTCATTTGATTGTAAGCTGGATCTGTTGACTGTACCTGGAACACTAAATGGACAAAGATATCAAGATTCCATACTGGATAGAGTTGTGGTCCCTCATTTTGTAAATCATGCACCTGGAACCCACCCTATATTCATGGATGACAACGCCCGACCACATCGTGCTAGAGCTGTGCATGAATACCTCCGCCAGAATGCCATCGAAACCCTACCATGGCCAGCAAGGAGCCCTGACATGAACCCTATTGAGCATATCTGGGACATTCTGGGAAACATGGTGAGAAGGAGGGATCCTCCTGTGCAGAACCTACAGGAATTAACAGACGCACTCCATCTTGAATGGCAACGAATACCACAATGGCGTATCAGTCGGTTGGTGACCAGCATGAGACGTCGTGTCCAGGCCGTCATCCAGGCACAAGGTGGATATACCCGGTATTAATAATGACAGTCTCAAACTCGTGCACAGATGTTAAACTTCGTTTTCAGACACCATTAATGACAATCTAGCCACGTGTGTCAACTGTAGGGCAATAGTTGTCAGTTGTGTCAATGTAACCATATTCAGGCCTCGTTTTCAAGTTCAAACAAAAACATACAGTGTTTCCCCACCATCATAATCAGCATTCCTCTAGTTGCATTATTACCTCTTGCACTAAGATGGATGGGTACATAAATGTTTATGCTATTGCTTTCTTCATAGCACATGAATATACCCTCGCATGTGCGTAAAAATAGGGTGGTGCTTAACTTTTGCACAGGTGTATATATACACCTGTGCAAAGGTTAAGCACCAGCAAAAACAATAGAACGTAGAAACATAATGGTACAACTAGGCTGCCATACTTTTTGTCCCCGCGTTAGCTGACATAATTCCAAGTACGAAATGCACATGCATGCATGACTTCACGCCGCTTGATGTCCGTGCGTGGCGGGAAACTGTACACGTGTTCAGTTATGTAAAAGTCCAGTTTGAGGTGTAGAACATTACATACAGATTTAGGTGACAAGATTAGGAATTTTGTGTTCATGACCGTGGTTTATTTGTACAGAGAGAATTAGCTCTTGATTGTGAACCGCTATGGCAAGACGAAGGTTAAGTGATCGTGTGAAATGGCAAATCATAGGCATGCATACCACTGGTATGTCATGCAGAGGGATTGGCACACAGCTGAACAGTAACCATACTGTAATCAGTCGTTTGATTGCAAAACATGGGCAAACTAACGAGGTGAAGGACAGGCCTAGATCTGGAAGACCGAAGAAGACTACTGCCCGTGATGATCGAGCCCTAGTACGCCTTGTTAGGAGATCTCCATTCACCAACAGCAGAGTGCTCAGCCAGCAATGGGAAACGCGCAATAGAGTGTCAATGTCTACCGTCAAAAGGAGACTGTATGCTGCTGGCATGAAAGCTAGGAGACCTGTCAGACGTCCTCTCCTCACTGCACACCACACAGAGGAGCGTCTGAGGTGGTGCAACAAAAGAAGACACTGGAACATGAGATCCTGGAGATGGGTACACTGGTCCGATGAAAGTCGGTTCCTGCTTCATGCCACAGATGGTCGAACTCGTGTATGGAGGTCCAGACGCACGGCGTACGACCAACGTAACATCATGGAAGAAGTTCCATTTGGTGGAGGTTCCGTTATGATATGGGGGTGCATCTCATTTGATTGTAAGCTGGATCTGTTGACTGTACCTGGAACACTAAATGGACAAAGATATCAAGATTCCATACTGGATAGAGTTGTGGTCCCTCATTTTGTAAATCATGCACCTGGAACCCACCCTATATTCATGTATGACAACGCCCGACCACATTGTGCTAGAGCTGTGCATGAATACCTCCGCCAGAATGCCATCGAAACCCTACCATGGCCAGCAAGGAGCCCTGACATGAACCCTATTGAGCATATCTGGGACATTCTGGGAAACATGGTGAGAAGGAGGGATCCTCCTGTGCAGAACCTACAGGAATTAACAGACGCACTCCATCTTGAATGGCAACGAATACCACAATGGCGTATCAGTCGGTTGGTGACCAGCATGAGACGTCGTGTCCAGGCCGTCATCCAGGCACAAGGTGGATATACCCGGTATTAATAATGACAGTCTCAAACTCGTGCACAGATGTTAAACTTCGTTTTCAGACACCATTAATGACAATCTAGCCACGTGTGTCAACTGTAGGGCAATAGTTGTCAGTTGTGTCAACGTAACCATATTCAGGCCTCGTTTTCAAGTTCAAACAAAAACATACAGTGTTTCCCCACCATCATAATCAGCATTCCTCTAGTTGCATTATTACCTCTTGCACTAAGATGGATGGGTACATAAATGTTTATGCTATTGCTTTCTTCATAGCACATGAATATACCCTCGCATGTGCGTAAAAATAGGGTGGTGCTTAACTTTTGCACAGGTGTATATAACTAAATCTCCATGAATTTGTACATTGTGCACATACACCTTTTGCCGCACTGACTTTTGTTAAGCTATCACACACGAACTATGTACAGTATGCACACACTTCTCAACACGATCGAATTGCTTGCCTGAGCTACGGTTCCTGGGAAATTAATATAACCTGGATACTCTCCCAGGAGTGTCAGTGTCGCGACAGATTCAATCCAGCTTGTGCGCGTGTGCTCGGCAACATCCATTGCTTCTTTGTGAGTTCCGAACATTAGTTAAATTAATAAAAACTTTAATAATAAACTATTGTGCAACTCAAGTTGCAACTCTTCGTTACCCTGCTCGTGCCAGGGGTGAGCCCATCGAGGCTGGCGTTCCGAGTACAGATTACAGCTTACAGATATGAACCTCCTTCTGGAGTTGATTCCTAATCCTATATTATCAGTTTAACAGATTCCGAGATCTGGGCCCGAATTCATGACTCTGCGTGCTGTGCTTTAGTTAGTGCAGTACTTATGATGAGATTCATAAAGGGGCTTAAATACCTTGCCTAATAAAGTGCAGTGCATAAATATAAGCACCCGACCTAAATCGTCGCTCAACACGTTGCTAGGAACTAATGTTCATATCATGGTCATTTTCATTGAAATTTATGCCAGTTTCTCTGGCTTCGTAATCGGGTGCAGTCAAGTCTAGCGGACACCTGCGTTTGTGCTCACAATATTATGGGCCTTTAACCCTATGAATGCAAGACTACACGTCTTATATATTACCATCAACAATCAAATTTTATATTTGGAATTTATGTATATTAAGTGACAGTATGTATTTGATAAGCATTGTTGTTAGTTCAGAAGGTGTCCATTAGAAACAGGCTTGACTGTACTGTTTTCACATTGGACAACAGTAGTGTATTTATTGTATCAATAACCTCCCAAACCCATCTGTTAACTGCGAAAACATCTTAGAACAGGTCATTCAATTCTAATCTCGTGTTGAGTTTCCGATTGCTAACGTACAATTGCAGACTAAAATTAATTATGGCCGATATGAATTCTAGTGCTTCCAAAAAGCGAAAGCCAAATTTTTCTTCTCGTTGAGGAGTATGAAAAAGAAAGACCGACGCTTTCTGCCA
The DNA here is from genome assembly GCA_034401795.1 of Chaetoderma sp. LZ-2023a. Classification (NCBI taxonomy): domain Eukaryota; kingdom Metazoa; phylum Mollusca; class Caudofoveata; order Chaetodermatida; family Chaetodermatidae; genus Chaetoderma; species Chaetoderma sp. LZ-2023a. The sequence continues at coordinate 144,011,062 of CM067372.1, forward strand.
AATTTTCACCCAATGTAACAACAAAGCGGAAGCATGAAGCATGGATGCGGGTAGTGATGGCCATGAACAGTCGGAATCTATCTGTCCTTCGAACCACCACGGAGCTGCAGAAGAAATGGGAAAATTTATGCAGCATGATGAAAGATGAATTTCGGCTGTACTGAAAAGAGGTCACGAAAACAGGTACGCGTTGGAAAGCCCTCACAATGTATTATACCATATTAATACAAACCCATAAATGTCATGCAATAAAAGATGCTTTAATAAGATGTTGCTGTCTTGAAATAGTTTATTGAAAAATTACTTTAACATTTTCAAATCGAGACTGATTGACAAACTAACATACACACGAAAGTTAAATGCATTTGATCATTGCGTATGTACGTGTTTGCAAGCGTGGGGTGAAGAGAGTGGTGGTGGGAAGGTGGGGACAGGGCGGCTTTTCATGTTGATTATGTTTATTTTTAATCATATTTGTTTTATAGGTGGTGGTCCTCCTCCCAAAGAACCATCCGATATATCCAATAAGATATGTCAAGTTTTGGGAGAAGATGACCCCATGGTACATGGCATTGCCAGAGGCATCGACAGCTTACTGGATGAGAGTTGCATGTCAAATCCAAGTACAAGGTAGATTTGGATAAACAAGATAAATGAACCATGAATTGATTATAGGCCTTCTAGATTTTTGACTTTATATAATTTGTCTGACGTTTTTAAAATCGGTATTTCAATCCAAACCGAATATCTAACCATATCGTGACGAGCAAACAATGGAAATCTTTTTTGAAATTTCTTTTATTCGAAGTCTAAGTAAAATTAGTGTATCAATTTCAGGAAAATCCATCTTTTTAAATTTTATCCGAAAACATACGGACATACAGACAGGTAGGCCTATACAGCATGACATACAGACCGACTTACAGTCAGGCAAACAGTCCGCTTGAATTATTTGACATTAATATAATTTTTGCTGCGAAAATCCTATTCATCCTTATAACGAAATACAATTTACTGAGATTTGTTAAACTGTAATCAGATAACTTAATCAGATGTTTGTTGTATTATGACTATTATCCTATTAATAGCCTCCCAAACTCATCTGTTAACTACGAACACATCTTAGAACAGGTCATTAAATTCTGATCTCGCGGAAATCATAATCATGTTACTGAGAAAATTCACGTGACAGTTTATTTTAAGTGGTGTTTATAGCATTTAATTCCCTTTGATACCTTAATGGCGAAATTCTGTCAATAAAATTCTGTATTTTCACAGAGAATGTCCATTTGCAGGTCAAAAGAATAATAGCTTTGAACATTTATCACTGGAATGACTTGTTCGGCCATCAAGTCATTTCACTGGTAAATGGTAAAAAATAGTCTTCTCATGGTCTACAAATGCAATTTCTCAAGATCAATGCACATGCCGGTTTTGACATGTATTTGCATTTAATGGTTAACAAGGCGATTCATCAATTTCCATTGTGTCATTGGACTCTGTCTCCGAGATGCATTCCATTGTATCTGCTGGCTCCAGCGTTCGGTCTTCACCATCCGCACAGTCTTCTGCCAACGTTACCCTACGAAATCCATGCCCGCAGTCAGAGGAAAATGCATCACAACCATCTAAGACGAGAAAGATCGAGGACGATGAGAAAACCACAAACGAGCTCCATCACGAACTCCTGAACTAGAGAAAGAGAAATGCTTGATGGAGATGGAGAAGATTGAATTGGAGAAGGAGAAGATTGAGATGGAGAAAGAAAATCCCTCGCTAGACAAATATTTGTTAAAGCAGAAGAAGGAATCCGTGGCGAGGGCCACATCTGAAAATCCTCCTGTTGATAGTGATGGAAATGAGGCACCCAGATACACTATCCTATAGCTAACCACATACAATGTGCATTAACATCTCCAGCATTTAAATTTTGGTGGTTTGGGTACATAGTGTTTGATTGTTTTGGCTATCCCAATGCCATCCATCAAACGATTTATCAGGCATTTTATCAGTATACATTAATTACAACCGGGTCACTGTGGCCTTATGACATTCAAACAATTATTGTTCACGGTAGGTGTAATGATATACAGCCAAACCTGTCAATAGCGGACACATATTTTGGTGACATAAGATGGTGTTTCTTTACGACGAGTGGTCGCAAGACCACGTGTCTTAATGAATCGCCATCTTGTGGTCCCAAAAGCCATTTACTATGGTACATGATTTGTATTCAGCGATTACTTACTTTTAAAAATCATTCTTCTTCGTGCCAGAAGGCGTCCACTATCACCAGGTTTGACTGTATTAAAATAATCCAGGTTGTATGTTTCTAAATAAGTATATCATATTCCACTGAAATGCTTATTGTTGGGAGTTTGGCGCATGAGGTGTCAGGTCCGAGGAGATGGCTATCGACCAATTCACAAGCACTTTTTCAGCTTCACTCCCCTAGGCGCATGAGGTGTCAGGTCCGAGGGGAATGCATTACACATCTCCTAGGCGCATGAGGTGCCAGGTCCGAGGAGATGGCCATCGGCCAATTCACAAGCACTTTCAGCTTCACTCCCCTAGGCGCATGAGGTGTCAGGTTCGAGGGGAATGCATTACACATCTCCTTGGTGCATGAGCATCATCATGACTTGTCATGTCAGAGGAGATGACCAACTATAAAATCACACAAATCGGAGTCAATATCCAGTTATAATCGATCAGATTTTGCACATTCTACTTATCTTCCTGCAAATATTATCCTCATGTTCTGTTCAGTATTATGAGATTGATGTAATTAAAACGATAATCTGAAATTAGTGCTTCAAATTTTAAGATTCTGCATGACACTGAAGACATTCAACTTGTCTAGAAACCGCTATCAATCGTTAACATTATTTTCCGCTAATAATAATCATAGTTGTAGTTTCAGCTGTTTAATAGTAATTTTGAACAGTTATTAAACAATCTGCAACAGCAAAATCGTGATGTTCTATTCTTTGTAAGTTTTTGGGAAACTAAATTAGTTGGACACATAAGCACATAGTGGCTTTTTCCAGCAATAATAATCCTTGAGATACCAAAAATCATCAGGGGTCCATCGCTGTTTGACTCACAGAATGCGTTATTATAATTACGCGTTTTTCAAATGATGCGTGAATAATTGCGCATAGTAATGAATAATTGCGCGAAGTAATGTGTGGTTATATTTACGAATTTCTTGATCACGCATTACAAATATGCGTTGTCAAATGATGTGTAAATTGTTACGCATTAATCATACGCATTGTATGATTAACTGTATTTATTGTCCGTCATGACTTGTAGTCATAATAATGCTCTCTGTTTATGTGTATATTATGTGTAAATCCATGTGCATGCTTTTTATAAGTATATGCATCATATGTTATGATGCAAACTCATCTATGTACAGTGAACTTCAGTTTATGTTAGCTATTCAATGCCAGTTTTACATTTGTCAGCTCAGAAATTTTATAGGGTAGCTCAACTATATTATATATAGTTTTATTAGGTCACCACAGATATTTTATAGGATAACCCAGATATATTAATTCTACATCAGGTCAGTTCAGATATTTTATATTAGGTCAACATTATATATATGCCATATCTCTATATTTTCTCTTAAACGTGTAACAATTACATGTTAATTTGATGCAATGATGCATTATTACTCTATAATGCATGATTCATACATATTTATAATGTGCATTACTCTATAATGCAGAAGTCTTTCATATGACAGCATATTTATAATATGCATTTAGCAAAGACTGCATAAATCATGCAGATGTATTTCTTGCGCTTACCATTTCATAATCGGCGAAGTAATTGACGCGTTAGTCATAGCGCAAATTCATATGTTTCTTTCTTCTGCTGTATTATCCGTTCCATTTTAGCTTCATTCAGATATCTTTATTGTGATAGGGATAGTGGTTTTCCGGATTTCCTAAATTTGTGGATTCAGATCCGTTCAATTATATAAGAGGTATATCATAAATGTTAAGGTTAAAAATGTTCACCGAAATTAAAAATATGCAATATTCATAGGCTTTCCTCGAATCTCACATTTGTTAATTTCAGATAACACTTCCACTAAATTGATGTGAGATTATTTTTATTACCACCATTTATCAATTTGGCAATTCCGACGATGTTTCTGCTGTGGTGGGAAAACCACTGTCCTTAATTTTAGTTAGGGATGGTATGCTATTTTAAAATCTGTAACGATGGCCCTCGTCCGGCAGCTGTTGATCTATCCATCAGCTTTATTATTAGCAGCTCATTCTTCCTGGATGGATCGACACCTACTATGGGAAATTTTGTTTAATTGTGGTAAATTCTAATTCTACCTTTAGCAGTTGAGCGTCAATGCCTGTGTGTTTTTTATGGTGTAAATTTGTAAAGATTTGAGATTTTTAGATACAATCTTTAATTACATAACCATGTTTTTATAAACGGGGGAGAGTGTGGTGCTGGCGTTATCCCACAATCACGGAGTTTGCTTTTGCGGCTGCCGGTCTAGCTGATTCCTGCCATTTCTACGGATGCCCGGCAGTCGTACCTTGGAACTTGAAACGCGAGCACCTGCCGCTGGTTCCATGGGCCGATTCGAGACCTCTGTTGGGTGAGTAACCTTTTATATGTAGCTAAGTTACTACATAGTTATTCTAACATGTAACTTCTTCTTGTCAACGTCGGTTCTGCTCCTTGCAGGCCCACGTCGTCAGATGGATATGTCGTCATAATGGATATGTCTTCATAATGGATCGTTCCAGTTTTAGTTAAACCCCACCAATTTTTAGCTAATCTCTAGCCACACTTCGGTGTTTTGGGATCGATCGATCACTGAACTCCCTCACTGTCAATTTCCAGAAAACTATTGATGTAAGCAGTTGAATATTTTGAAATGAAATAGTAATAATCAACACGCGACATGCCGACCGATAAAGATCTCTACTAATTGGCAGTTCGACTCTTAGGAAACTTAGTGGATGCTACACATCAACAGACACACAATCAATATTATAGTCCACGCCTTCAGTGGAGCCAGAATAAGCGAGATCCATAGCAAAATAGAGATACTGCTAGCAGCGGACCAATATGATGCAATAGTCGTACATTAACGTTGCCACCAATGACATTGGAAAACATAAATTAGGGGGCATGATTAGAGACTACGGAAGAATAATAGATCTGATCAAATCCATGTGACCAAACACAGAAATTTTTATTTCATCACTTTTATTGCACCGCACCAGTATATATACCGATGCAGAGACGTGTAGCTCCGATTGTTCCACGCCGTCCCACCTATGCAGCTTCTACGTCTGACTCATACCCGTAGTATGAGCTGGTTAGCTGGACTCGGAGATGCGGGAGGAAGAGTGCATGCTACTGGGAGATATAGAGACTGGCCTCTAGGACCAATGGAATGATCACATTCCAGTGGGGCCAGACGAGCATTCCTGCCAATATTGAACACGACCGTCTCGTCCCAACTATTCGTTTGTCCTGTATGCTTTTGCATGATTCAGTTAATTTGTTACAACCTTAAATAAGGCTTCTGAGCACAGCGAGCTGGCTTGATTAAATAAATAGCTGAAGTGGCCTCTCACCGCCTATTGCGTTGATCCAGGTCTTTCTGGATATATATATAAGTTGTCTTAATGAGTGATGTCCCCTACGCCATTGAGAAGTTAGCTAAAATTTAAGTAGGTATTTAAAAAAATGTCGTAGCATATTTCTTGCTACGAGGACTATGTGCCTCCTGTGGGCCTCCGACCAAATGTATTCACCTCAGCGATATTAGTGCCTCACACAGGCCTCAGTCTCAGGAACAACTCTACACCAAAGGCTCAGGAGGAAGATCAGCCCACTTATCATCTTAAACCGGCAATGAAAAAGATGGGTTGAATTGTATGTGAGCCCAAAGCATATGGAGATGCATACTGTATTACGTGTTCCAGACACAGCTAGAAGATTTCAATAGAAGTCGCCTAGGCCAAATCTCTATGTTGTAAGTTATTAGGTGGCACTTTATTTAGGCAGGCCTTCTTGTGCAGCTAGACTATACAGTTAAATTTTAGGTCCAGACACAGCAGTGTATGTCATGAATGGCTTATTTCTACTTACATTGAACACAGTTTGTATTCCTGGATTATGTGCTAGAGCCCCCATCTCGGGTCTGTCTCATTGAACAACTACCTCAGGCCGACGGTGCATACACGATTGGTACTGAGGCCGATGAGTGACTCCTAACCAAGTGTCTAACGCAATCAGATATAAGACAGGATAAGCATACAAGACAAGACAGAAGCATTAAGCAAGCATGGTATCTATTTGTGTTGAGGCTGAAGAAGCAAATACCAGACTATGGTGACCTTCCTGAAATGGTGGAGGCTTAATAGCTCTCCAAGTCACCTAAGGGTTAGTCAGCTATCGCGTCTTTTGCCATCACCTAAAGTGCCATGAATGAGCCGTTTAGACTCCTTCCATGGAAGGTAACTTTTAGCTGCATTAGTGTTGTGTTTAAATGCCAAAAGGTTCACTGCTAGGGCCGTGCTACTATGATTAACGTTTTCGCAGGGAAATCCTGCTTTGGCTTAAGGGCTATTCTATAATGTACCAGTGAAGGTACTGGGGAAATGTGTGAAACATCACTGTTTTGATTCTAGCTGTCGAGAAACCTCAGCGATTTCAAGGGTCGGCTCAAACCAAACTGGTGGAAGGAGTTACCAAGACAATTATTGGCCAGATGGCTGTAGAGGCGTAGAAAGAGACAACTGCTCAAAAGAATTTGATGGCCATTAAAAACTGCTGGCCAAGTATAGAAAAATGGTTCACTATGTAACTGGCACGAAACTGTGAAAGAGACTATACTATAGATCCTATACAAAATATCTGAGCTTATATTATGCATAGGGAATTCTGCCGTTTCACGCGTCTATTAATAAAGACATGAGAAACGGCCCTAGTGAAAAAGTGTTGGCATCAGGAACTGTTAATCTGTGCATTATTGAAGGTCTGTAGTGTAAATTCAGCAAGTGCAATATTTTCTATAAAAGGTTAACAACTAAACAAAAATAGAAAAAGGTTCTAGATAAACGTCTAGAAACGGTGCTCGCCATTACAACTTATACAATTAGAAAGACAATGAGGCCTAACTGTGTAGCACCTATTTGTAATCGGTGTGAAAATAAATAATACAATAACTTAAGATCGCCTTTTAGTCATCGGCGATATAAAAAATCTAATTGGCGAAAATGCAGAAGCTAACAAAATGTCCTGCACGCCTTTCTGTCAATGACGGGCTAATAACATTCTAGTACTAACGTTATACGTTGGTGCCTTTGGAGTTTAGCGGAAAAGTTCTTTAATAGTCATAGCACCTATTAGGCATCAGTGCTTTTCTATCCTTGCCTTGGTCAACTGCGCAGCTCTGGAGATGAATTGATGGACACGTATAAATACTGAAGAGTCGATGACTATCTGAATGAATAATCATAGTCGGCAGATGTGAAGATGAATTCCTGTTTCTAGAAAGTCTGTAAATGGTTTAGTGGCCGAAAGGAAACAGGAGATGAAAACACATGTATGATACTGTTTGAAGTATCTAATGGAAAAGTTAGTATAAGATGTCACAAGACGAACGGCAGCGCAGCTCAGATGTGGCGTCGAATGCAATGTTCACATTGAAAATGACTTAGTACTGCATATTCCTACGCCCTTAGTCTGTAAGTAGCACTAGATATGTGATGTATGTAACCACCATTCTGAGTGGATCGAACAAGTTTTGGCGAGATATCATCAAATGACCTGGAAATGGCGCACTGGTCTAATTTTGGGTGGTAATGTTCTAAAACAGCACGTCCATTTTGCAGTTAGTCACTCGCCACTTCAGGGACTGTGGCATGGCAGCCGGTTAGAGTCGGCTGGAAGCCTTCTACTTTTGGTTTATAGGCCCTTATACAAGGGTCTTACAAAAACTGCGTTGGTGCCATTTGACTGGTCAGCCTTTGATCACGGCATTACAATTTTCTCCAATACGTGAGCATGCATTATGTGCGTCTAATAGTGCCGTCTGTGCAAATTATGAGGGGGTTTATATTTAACGATATCTCAACCTAACCGATTTTGATTCTGTAGAACGATTCCTGATTCTCCATGAATCCTTTTTATGATTCTACCAAGGATGTATGGAATCGGTATCGCAATGGTAATTTGAGAATACGGGCAAATATATACATTATACGTAGCCATTCCCCACACTGCATCAGCAGCACAAGCCTGGCAAGCTCTACAACGTGCACGTCTAGTGCGTGCTTTCACGTACTTAGTCATTTTGTACTCATAGATTGTTCCAGGGCTATGCGCGCTGGTCCATAGAACCATACTTGGGATGGTGAGTTTGTAGCAACTTAGGCCGGGCCAATTTTGCCAGGAAACTAAGCGATCCATGCTACAGATGACAGCATGGAGGGGATGAGACAAGAACCTAACTACGACAAAACTCGACCAATAACAATACAGCTATCAGACCATATTAGTTTATTACGCAGTGACCCCTTAGCCACAGCAAATGAAGAATCATATCCAGGCACTATAAACAGCAATACAAACAAGAATATTGAACCACCTTCCCAGATGAGTCAAGTTCATAAAGTAAGGTATAAAAACCAAGTAAAAACATTAACTGGTGAGTGCACAGATATCAGCACAAGGCAAATACCAAAACATTTTCAAATAAACAACAATGCCAATTCTAACACAGTAACCGATACATTGTATATACATAGATGCAGATAGTTGAGCTTGAAAGCTGAGCTTGAAACACTAGCATACACGATTCGTCCTGCTATCATACTAATCACAGAACTCTTACCAAAACACAACCATAAACATTAGTGAACTATAGAGTGATGAGTACAATCTCTCGCTGAATAGTAAACAACCTAGAGGTATCATCATATATACCCACGTATCACTAAATGCTCAAAACGGTGACACCCTGAATGACGGTGGCTTTAAAGGGTAACTAACCTCATCTCTTGATAGCTATTCGGGTGAACTAATATGCCACTCATAAACTATGCAGGCAATTTTAACCTTGTTATAATGCCACTAAAGAAAGATATCGAGGCCTTAGTACGTAAATGTTAGTTCATTTCTACACCCTATGATGGCTATCATGATTTAGTTTTTAACCAATCAGAAAAAAACCTAGTGTGTCTGCCTCTGTATATCTGCTCAGTTATTGAGGTGTCATCTATAGTTTAACAATGTGGAGTAAAAGCAAGCATACAGGTAAGCTGTTGGATATTTTGAAACCAATTTGACTGGAAGTTGTTACTGCCTTAGGCAGCAACAACTTCCAGTTAAATTTGTTCTAAAATATTCAACACGATGCATGTTACATAATACAGAATGTAATGTATTGGCACTTACGTGATATCACATACTATCGCTTGAGGAGACTAAATGGTGGCGATTACTGTACAACATTTATGCAATATTACAAGGCAGATAATTGTGATACATATAAGGGATTGTGACAGAATATGAATGATATGCTATCTATATACCATAATCTATCAGTGCAATGCAATAGTTGAGATGAGATTAGCACCCCTTTAAAGAATCAGTATGGCGTAGATGGATGACACAACAAAAGGAAAGAAATCTTGTTCGTTGCTTCTACAGAAGCCCCAACTCAGATGGCCGAAACAATAATAAATTCTTAAATCTACTAAATAAGGTTGATACCGCAAATGCAGACATTTTTATAGCAGGGGATTTCAACTTCCCATCGAATAACTGGGGCACTGGATTTTCGTCAAATGCAGAAGATGCATTTCTTAACACTAGCAGCGGTCTCTTTCTACATCAACTAGTTACTAATGTGACACAGCATAGAATAAATCAGACTTCAAATGTTTTGGATCTAGTTTTAATAAACAGCTAAAACATCATCCACGAAATATCCCACCTACCTCCACTAGAAAAAAGTGATCATGATGTTCTTCAAATATCACTACATCCTGACATCTTAATCACAAGCAAACAAATAGCTATGCCAAAGCTACTGTCAAATAAAGGATGGTATACGGAAATGAGAAAAGACTGGAATCACCTGCACGAACGCAATGCATCAGAAGCTTGGCACATCCTGCACAAAACATTGGTCACAATGAATGAGCGGTATATTCCTTCATAAAAAAACGTGGTAAGAAAAAACACGTCTGGCTTGACAATACCACAACAGAATCACTAAATATCAAAATAAGGCATACAACAGATACAATGAAACAAAAAACCCACAGATTACGCATTTTACAAAATTGCTAAAAACAAAGCGACAGCATGCATCAGAAAAACAAAAGAGACATTTGAACGTAAAGTGGCAAGTGAAAGCAAGAAAAATCTCAAAGCTTTTTGGAACTATGTCAAGAGTAATGCAGTGCTACGTGAAATAAGTAGCAAGCTATGTAACCCCGCTAACGGCACTGTAACTACAGATGATAAAGAAAAGCAAACATTCTTAACAAATTCTTCTCAAGTATGTTCACTTCAGAAAATCCTCATTCTACACCAATCATTAGCCATAGAAGCAAAGGTATTGTACTAAAAGACATAATAATAGCACCTATTGCCATCGATAATACATTGAAAGAACTATGATTACTGTATTCTGCGGCTGTAGTAGTAGAAACATCATACAGCTACAATCAGTCCTTCTTCACATTTGCCCACTGTCTTGTCCTCAGCCAAAATACTTAGCTTCCTCAGGTCCATTCTTGATTTGAGTGTACCGAGTCCTGCTTTCCTGAGGTCACCTCGTAGCATGTTTAGCAGATTTATGCAATGACGTCCTCTCCTGGCTTTGTATTTGCTAGCTCAGAGTAAGGCGAACTCCAAGGCTCTCTGGGCTGGTGTCTCTTCTGGCATCCTTAGCACATGGCCAAAGATGGACGATCTTTGCTGGGTGACTTTTACACACAGCGGCGACGTATTACACATCTTGCATAGTGCATTATTGGAAACTATGCTGTCTGGCCATCGGTGTCCAGTAATGGTGCGTAGGTGTTTGCGGTGGCAGGCATCGAGTTTGTCTACAGCTGCCTTTGGGGCTGTCCAGCTGTTACAGTTATACACAATGGTGTAGCCAGGTTTTCACATCAGGGGGAGTGGGGTCTAAAAAAGCGCCACCCCACTTGAGTGAGGACTTAAAAGGCGCCACCCCGCATACCAATTATGCATCGGAATCTGCTTTAATTTTTTTGGTAAAGAGAAAATAGCATCCCAGCGTCGCTAATTATTTTATTCTACTGAGAACATAGCATGTACTCTACTATTCTTTGTCTTGATGTAGCGCAATTAAAACAAAAAGGCGATGAACAAGCATGACAAGAAAACATTAACAACATTGTAAATTCAAAGAGTTCTAATTTTCAATGTAGATTAACTTGTTACGGGTGGCTTGGGAGTTGGGACGTCCAGAAACTTGTATGTATTACGGACATGACTTAGGCGCCACATTTGGGAAGATTGGTCCAGGGGGAGCGAGCGCTCCCCGTGCCCCTTGGCTACACTACTGGTTATACAGCATCAAGGATACGCAGGTTGCATTGTATAAACGTAACCTTTTATCAAAGGATCTTTGATCTATGAATATTCTAAAATTCGTTTTTTAAAGTTCTAAAGTAAAGTTTACTCATTTTTCGCATATAAATGGGTAAAGGACACAGCTGTCCCCATTGCCATCATGTCTAAATGGCAACAGGGGCAGATGTCACCCACCCCCTCTTTCCCGTGCTTCCGGTGCCCCTGTGTCATGGGTAGACAGACTTTGGAGTGCACATTGACAGAAACGTTTCTTTTGATATACATTATCGTATCCAAGGCGAACAGTACAATAGGACTAATCAAGAGAACATTTTCTCAAATTGACCCATCACGCTTGAATATCACCGAAACATAGAGGATTTCGAGATTTAATTGAAACATCCAAGCTCAACAGAGTTCTATATAACTTTGATAAGGACTCCTTTTTCGAACCATCCAATATTACACAGACCAGAGGTCATAGGTTCAAGCTCAACATAAAACGCAGCAACATAGATATTTGCAATCACTTTTTCGCTAATAGAGTGGCACCACAGTGGGATTCACTGCCAGCTACAATAGTCGAAGCAACAACAGTTGATTTATCCAGGAGAAAACTAGATATCTACTTCAAAGAAAGAACAGATGAATTCGACTGAACAGGCATACGTACACCAGCCCATCGCGAAGTCATACTGCAATTCTTCCAGTACAGTGGAGTGATCATGGTGTAGCCTGTGTATCGTCAAAACATGCGATTTCAATTATCAGGTCTCTGCTTTTTACATCCACATTTTGTGGTAGCATGAAGAGACACTAGTGTAGAGAAGGAGATTCGGATAGCGAGAAACACAGAAAATGAAAACAACAGCAATGAGACCAACTACGGCCTCCACAACTCAACAACAAGTAATCAAATGCCAGGTACATCAGGGTGTAACCATGCGTGCAGCTGACACACTACAGTTGACGCGGGGAACACCCATCTGCACCACTGTATTTCCACAGATCAGTGTTAACCCACTCCGATATTGGAATTACAATTTTTTATAGAGGATATGTCTTGTACTGACATGTAGGGGATTGCGAGGGGAAGACATATCTAAGTTTTATTTAATTTAGTCTTCATTAGTAAATCATTCATAAATCAACGTGTTTTCGGCATTCTTCTCCATTCGGTACATCTCGCATTCATGTGGCAGACGTTCGCCCTATCGACCACCTTACAGGTCAAACTGCCACTGAATGGGAGAATACAGAATCAAGCAGCGATATTAATTATCAATGAATTACTATTATCAAATAATGTTTGTCAAATAAGGTATATATAAATGTAGTTAATAATTACTATAATATGACATTTGTCAGCTATTCCACAGACCTACTACACATAACCATAACATCCCCCGCCTCTAAACAAAATTGTACATACAATTTTACATAGGTCTATTGAGATAATGACAAATGTAAACACTAATCAATAGAAATTGAGCAATATATCAAGTTGCTAATGATTACTAATGAACAAATTATGACAATTACTATGGACCACGAAACATGACTGACCAACTTGTTTGGTTTTTTTCTTTGTGAAAGCAATTGAACACCATATCAATCAAGCGCATTAGTAATACCAAATATTGACAATGAGTAATCTGACAAAGTATGGATAAGTCTTTGTAAATACAAGTAGTAAGTACTGCTATAGAGGGAATTGACAAGGTTATTTTCTTTGTAAGCTGTCATATTAACTGGACCGAAAACCATATGCCACAAAAGAATCACGATCACTCACACAGTCGTATCAAAATCGCCCACACATGCGTACAACACCCACTGACACAGTCGTGTCACAATCACTCGTGAACATCATACACATCTACTTACAACTGACAAAACAGGCCATCAACATCCCTCGACAACTATATCCACACCTGCATATACAGGGTACATACATCAACATCTAGTCAAAAGCATGTACACAAATACCCAAAGTATCAACTACATCCACTTACTCCTATAAAAACATATTCCACCACCGGACTTCTCAATACTAGCAAAATCATCTCAAACACCATGCTACAGATTTTTCATTTTTTAAAACATAAACAGTAACGATCATTATGGGTATAGTGATAACTATCAAACAACTACAAAAGCAAATTATTAAAAGGTGTGCAATCAAACAATGCAATCAGTAGCATTGCATAGTTAAAAGATAAAACCAATGGCAGTGGGACAGCCAACGTCTATATGCACAATCATAGTAAAAAACCACCTTGATCAATAATAAGGAGCCATAGTCAGACAATGCAATCGTCAATAAGCAACATCAGTCAGAAATGCAATCAATAGTAAGGACCAATAGTAAAACATGCAACCATTAATAAGCAACAGCAGTCAGAAACGCAATCAATAGTAATATCACTTATATCAAGTACTAATACTACTACATGTCAATAACTAAAAAAACGGTCTATAATAGGCACTTGTTTAGCTGACAATTTGGCCTTGTTATTTAGTTGAGACTCATGAACCCAAAACGATTTCTGTGACGGCTCTCACCATAACTGAACTAAATACTCTATTGAAGTACCTATCTTATGTTGACCCAAAACACGTTTTACCTTCTGATACCCATACTGCTCAGAGGATACTGACGAATTGCCAATTAAATCATTGGGGTCTACATGATCTGAATCCCTATATCGGATTGGCACTTTACGGACACGCCAAGGATGAGCTATGCACTTCTGCGAATGCAACATATCATCAGATATACCTACGTCTACTTTAGACTCGCCATTATTGTCGACAACATTACTAGGTTGAATGACGGTCTCATCATGAGTAGGTGGTATGGACACTTTAATTTTTGAAGCAGAATCAGATTTAAGAATAAACAGATATGATGAAGCCTCTGCCTTCCGAACATATGCCATCTTAATGCGATCTAGATGTACAGGGTTTTTCAAACATTGATCATTCAAGGGGTTGTGGAGAAGTGCTAAATGGGAAGACACCATCTCATCTACTATAAATGGACCTACAAATCTATTTTGAAATTTCTGTCCTGTGCCACTTGTCTCTTGCATTAAATATACATAATCACCTGTAGTAGCTGGTAGTATATTACAGTTAACATTCACTCTTCCAGTCATCATGACCTTTGACTGCATGACATTCTCAAACATATTTTCACCAATAACACTAAGCTTCTTAACATGATTCTTCAAATAAACAGTAATATCCTTAGGCAATGTGTAAAAATCTGGAAGAGGGATATATCCAGATAGTAGAAAATTGGGTCTGCATGCAAATACACCCTCAACTGGTGAATAACCTGAACTTGAGTTGCCTAAGGAATTCATAGAAAATACAATAGCTGGAAGAATATTATCCCAATTTGAACTAAGCTTAGCCAAATATGGTGTTAATCTCTCTACCAGAGTTCTATGGGTATGCTCGCAGGCACCTAGGCAATGATGTAAGTATGCTGGTGTACATTCATGTGATCAGCCAATGAAAGAATAGCACAGGGGCGTCTTTCTGGGATTCAGGCAAAGAGATATCTTGCAAATAATGAATAACTGACTGTAAATCCGGATCGGTACTCTGCAATTGGAGGACATTCGCAACACTAAAAACCTCCGATTTGAATGCTTCAAAAGACGATAACTGATCACCTAAATTACCATGACAACATGCGCTACAAGATTATCCACACCTGAATCATTAGAGACAACAGCAACATCTAGCCCTGATGCTGAATCAACATGACTACTTTCATTGACCACCTGTTCATTTTCACATTTTGTCAAAACATTGGCACCCAGAGACGTGTAGCCTTCTTCGCACAGAATAAATCACACTTTAACTTACAAGCATCACTTTCATCGTCTGCATCATAAGTATCAACTTCCATGGGAAAATCATTACATTCTGAATTAACATCAAAACAAAAATTAAGAGACTGTACAGGCAAAGAATCTACATTATGATCAACTACTGTATAATAAGCATCATCCGACTCAGAAACACACAACAAATCCTCCAAGCATTGAACTATCGACAGCTTAATATCAACCGTTACATCTGGCACATACGGAAAGTAAGGGTCCTCCTCATCAAGACTTAATTCAGCATTATCATGTTGAACTATAGGATCACGAGAAAGAGTATCTGCAACAGCCATCTCTGATGCAGGTTTATACTTTATTTCAAAATTAAACTACTGCAATATCGTTAACAACCTTTCATAAATCACACCTCGAAGTTGCTTTTGAAAAAGCGGATGCAACGCCTGGTGATCACATTCAACAATAAACAGATGGCCCCTGACATACGCAGCACAATCCAGTATACTAGTGACTATACCCAACAGATCAAGTTGTGTTGGACCATACGAATGCTGCCACTTATTCAATCCTTTGGAACCAAAACGGACCACCCTAGACCTTTCACGCTCCGAAACATTGCCATCAAATTTCTCAGGTGGATAAACTTGATATAACATATATCCTATGCGTATGAGGATGTATCAACAGCTATATGGAATGGAATATCATAACGTGTAAAGGCCAAAACTTGTGAATCAGCTAGAGATTGCTTCAAATCATCAATTGCCTGCTGCTGTCTCTGAGACCATGTAAATCGTACACCTTTATGAAGGAGCTTAGTAAGGGGTGCTGCCAAAGTACTATAATTGGGAATGAACTTTCAAAACCAATTCAAAAGACCTAATACCCTACGCAGTTCTTTAACACATTTAGGTGGAAGTAGCTGTTTAACTGCATAAATTCTATCTGATGGAGGACGGACACCATCCTTTGATATGATATGACCCAAAAATTCACATTCGTCTTGAGCAAATGTACATTTACGTGGGCCTAATTTCAAGCCTGCATTCTTAAATCTTTGAAAAATGGTTTCCATGTCCTTTACATGTTATTAAAAGGTCTCGGAATAAATTAGTACATCCTCGAGATAGCACAATGCATTCTTAAAGGTTAACCCTTGTAAAACCTTATCCATGAGAAGTTGGAATGTATAAGGCGAGGTCTTTAACCCTTGTGGTAATCAGAGAAATTTATAAGTACCAAAACATGTATTGAAAGCTGTAAGGTTAGTGGATTCTGAAGAAATTGGGTCTTGAAAGAATCCAGAACTTAAGTCAATGGATGAGATATAATTAGGCTTACATTTATTGAATGATTCGGTGAGTTCCTGAAAGTTCAAAATGACATATCTGAAGTCCTTTGTCTGGGAATTAAAAAATCTGAAATAGCAACAAAAACGATATGATGACAGACCATTTTCTTTTGACGTAGTATTGAACTTATCATTTTTATTGCGTTTTGATACCAAGACAATCGAACTAGAGATAGTCTTCACCTTCATGAACTGGAGTAATGATACCTTGTTTTAATAACTCATCCAATTGGTGTCGCAAAACCTGACGCCTATCTGGATTTAATCTGTATGGCTGTTGATATTTTGGGACAGCATCAGCCTTTAAAGTGATGCTATTGTGGAACTGGCAGTATCCCGCAATCTTGGAATTCATGTTTCGTGGCTACTGGGCTAGCTGATTGCTGCCATTTCTACGGACACCCGGCAGTCGTACCATGGAACCTGAAACGCGTGCACATGCCGCCGGTTCCCTGTGCGATTCGTGACCCCTGTTGGTGAGTACCACTAGAATGTACTAGTAGTATTACTACAAATGGTGTCAGGAGTACTTTTGACCCTAAATTAAAAATTATTGTTAGTTATTTCTAAATTCTACTCACGATTTTGATTTAAAAAAAAGATTCTCGGAAATATAAGGACTACTCTAGTTCTGCCTGAACGTCAATTTGACAGACTCTGGCCGCCTTTTTGATTATGTTATAGTTTTTTTTAATCTAATAATCATGGATAACAGGTGAGTTATAGTTAAATATATATTATTTATTTATACTATAGCATGCAAATGTCGGGTATATAGATTAATATACCTTACATACATACGTCATATACGTCATAGATTCAATATTCAATGTTATTTATTTGAACTGTAACGAATCAAGGTATATTTTCGTGCTATGCTTCCATCATCTATGTCAGTATTCCGTGGAATGACAACCCTATAGTTTCTGGATTGTTATTGTTAGTTGTCTTCAGTGTCATATGTAGGAAACCACGATTCTGAGCTGTAGTTTAATCATCAGATTTTTAACATTTCTTTATACTTTAATTACAGTTCAATTTCGTTGTTTATTTCAGAATTATTTGAAATAAAGAAGTGATATAAATCACTGTTGTTATTATTATTATTATTATTATTATTATTATTATTATTATTATTATTATTATTATTATTATTATTATTATTAGTATTATTATTATTATTATTAACTTTTTGAACATTAGAGGGTAATCTCCCTTCTAATCTACAAATATGTTTCAATTATAGTATTAGGCTTACTAATAATGCTGAACATTATTTGTTTTTTCTTGTTATTATTAATTTAAAAAAAGTTCATTATCATATTGCTAGCTACTCCGTTAAAACACTACTCAGCTTATGCCTTATTTTCAAGTTAAATCTGAGGAGTTTTTGGTTCGCACCCAGTTTTCTGTGGACCAATCCTTTACCCACAAGGCAATTTTGTTGGGTACAAGTAAAGGATTCATTTTGAAAAGGTCTGATCAAACTGGGTTTGTTGAGTATTGGTGTAAAAGCGGTGGTACTACACAAGACCTGGTTAATATTTTGGAGTTGAGAATAGCCAACGCTGTTCAGAAATTTCACTGTATCGTTTTCTATTTCTGGGCCGGAACCTGTGATCTTACCAAGAAACGAGGCGACGGTTTTGTCTATTTAAGGACGGCCGATGATGAACTCACGGTAGACCACATTTTCCAACACTATCACCGTGCCATAGACATAGTAAGGCGTTACAGCCAAACGTGAAGTTTATTGATATCCCGGCGTATTCTCTGGTCCTGTAACTGCACCATTTGAATCCCTGTTTCTTCAAAGACCAAGAACTGCATCTGCATAAGCAACTCTCTCCTCTTAATGATAGGATTGAGAAAATCAATGCAGATATTGGTGTACACACCATCAAATGCAGTGTGGAGTTAATACTCCATAAAAAAAATCTAGTGCACATAAACGCATCCGTTATCATTATACTTTCGAGTTTCTGAAGGACGGCTTGCATGCAGGTACGCTACTGAATCTGGTCTGACTTCGGAAAGTTCATTTAGACGCTCTCCGGCATTGCACCAGCATCACTACTCAGTGAGTTATATTTTTCAGTAAGCATATGCTCACAACTTATTTCAGTAAGCGGTATTACTTTTTTTTAGCGAATATTAATTTCGCTTCCCAAGTATAAATCAACAATGTTACCCATAATGCCGAAACCTTTGTGTATTAACACTGCAACCATGGAGGAACTTAGTGCACTCCATAATATTGGCAAAATTCGAGCTGCTGGCATAGTGAGTGTCCGTGAATCCAAAGGAGGTTCCATATCTCTGGCCAACATTAAGGCAGATCCTGATCTGCCTGCCACAGCTACTGTCCTTGAGCGATTGCTCCATGCTGGGGACATCGTATTTGACATCGATGATGAAGGTGCTGTTGGTGGGGGTCGACCCGCACCCAAAGGAAGAATCCCTTGAAGAGCAAGTAGCTAGACTGAACATGGAATTGCTAGCTCAATGTATCAAATATCAGGTACTCCTTAACTCAACTAGTAGACAAAGGGGTGATCAGACCCTAGTTGATAACCTGGCTCCTAGGGGCGTATATACCCCTAGACAGCCTAACAAGGAGTCGAGATCAGTTTCTCACCATGACACTAGGATGTCATAACCAGTTCGTAGAGCCTGCCTGGATGGCTCTTCGTACAATGACTCTAGAATATCATCACCAGGTCGTAGAAGCTACTCTGATGGTCCTCCTCCACCTAAAATGTCAACTTTTGATGGGAAATGTGTGGAAACCATTTTTCATAAAATTTGAGCATACTGCTTCAACGTACCGTTGGCCTGATACATATAAATTAGACATACTCATCTCAGCTTTAAGGGACAAGGCCTTAAAATTTTACTGCATCTGTTCTGTGCAAGTCCAGAATGATTACGTCGGTTTATGCGACAAATTAATGTTGCGATTCGGGAAGAAAGATCTGCCCCACATCATAAAAAAAATATGCAAGATATTCGACAAGAGGGCAACTCTTTAGAAGCAGATACCATTCAGGAGCTCACGTTAGATGGCTACTCTGATGCCTCAGAGAGTTTAGGCGAGACAATTGCCATTGATGCATTCTTACGGGATGTTGAGCATAAACGAGCCACTCTCATAGCTATGGATAAAGAACCAAGCACCCTGGATGAGGCTGTGCAAATCGTCAATGCAGCTATCCATAATCAAAGATTGATCATGGGTTCCAGAAGACCTGAGGTTCGAAAGGTCCGTTTTCTGGACGATGCTTCTGATTTGATGGAGGCAGATAATCCTGAGCAGTTGAGAGGCATAACGGCTCCATGCAGGATAAATAAATTAGAGAAAGATGTCGAAGGACTTAGGAAGGATATGGCGGAGATGAAGGTGGATGTTGCTAAGATTTTGAACCTTATATCTGGTCAATTCGGTTGATGTCGTTCTCCTCCAAGAGGGAAGGTCGTTCCATCGCGTTCCCCTTCTCCTCCTCTCAGATCGGAAAAGTGCTTTAATTGTAATTTAGAGGTCCATTTTCCCATGAGTGTCTGAAGCCGAGGCGTACACGGTCTCCATCACCTTCTGCTTCACTGAGATCTTCGCCTGTGCGATCATATGATGTTCGCATGTATGAGTTTAATCGTGACCCAATGACACTAGTCATTCCCATTAAAGTATATGGTGTTTCCGTTAATGCAGTAGTGGACACTGCGGCACAAGTGACTGTAATTGGCAATTTCTTTGCAAAGAAATTACCTTACCCTTTAAAGAAGTTTGAGTCTATTTCATTGAAATGTGCAGGTAGAGACAATATTATCCCTGCGGAAAGTGTTGAGCCAGTCACAATTGCATTAGGCTCTATGATGTTCAACTGGCCGGTCCTTCTTGCCAATATTAATGATCTGATTATATTAGGCATGGATTTCTTGAAGGCACACAAGGCCACCATTGATCTGACTAGACTATGTCTGACAATTAATGGAGAACCGGTCCAAGCATCAATGTTGAGAGCTCATGGGAAGGAAGCCCAAGTAGCTATGGTAACATTAAAGCAGAAAGTGGTTGTTGGTCCTTTTGAGGATGTGAAGACCACATGCGTTCTGGATCATGAGGTACAGAATGATGTGCTCCAGCCCTCGTCTAAACTGGAGTCTGGTAACGCCTCATACAGTGGCCACTGCCAAAGATTCGCAGATTCCTATTTTGTTAAGGAAAAGGTCGGCCCCATATATTACTCTGGAACAAGACCACAACCGTGGTATTTTCACAGAAATAGAGGAGGTTTTAGACCCTGGAATAGAATTTCAACTTGCTGGTAACCACATAAACCAGGATGCTTTACAGACTTCTACAGCCACTGAGGTGGACATCCCTGTGTTATTACAGAATCTGTATGAGAGGTCAACATCAGGTTTATTGGAGACGCAGTCTTTGCAAGCTAAATCCATGTTAACGAGTATCAGGATGCATTTGCAAAAGATGATCTTGATTTAGGTTTGTTCAAGGGGATAAGACATAAGGTTGACACAGGTAATGCACAACCTGTTCGTTCTAAACTTAGACGAACTCCTCTTGGTTTTGAGAATGAGGAAGAGAAACACCTTGCGGAAATGTTAGAGAAAGGTATCATAGTTCCGTCAAACTAGTCATCCCCGGTATTAATTCGGAAGAAAGACGGTACCGTGTGGTATTGCATCGATTTTTTAGGCTGAACAGTCTAACTCGCAAAGACCTTTAACCCCTACCAAACATTGAACCATGTCTGCATGCACTTGGTG
This sequence comes from Chaetoderma sp. LZ-2023a, assembly GCA_034401795.1. Classification (NCBI taxonomy): domain Eukaryota; kingdom Metazoa; phylum Mollusca; class Caudofoveata; order Chaetodermatida; family Chaetodermatidae; genus Chaetoderma; species Chaetoderma sp. LZ-2023a. The sequence goes on from CM067372.1 coordinate 144,032,677, forward strand.
GTGCTAAATTCATCACCAGATTTGATATGGCAGCTGGGTATTGGCAGGTCGAGGTTGACCCAGAGGACCGCCACAAGACAGTATTTATCACAAGATATGGGCTCTGAATTTGTCTGGATACCGTTTGGTACGTGCAACAGCCAGGCTACCTTTCAGTGGGTCGTTCAGCTGGTGTTGCAAGGTCTTAACTGGTGAAAGTGTCTTGCGTATTTAGATGACGTGGTGGTAACAGGGACAGACTTTGGCAGTCATATGACCAACTTGAAGGCTGTTCTTTCCCGATTCCTGTCACACAACCTTAAATTAAAACCTAAGAAGTGTAATTTGTTCCATACAGAACTGTTTCTTAGGTAAGTTGGTGAGTGATAAGGGAATCGCTGTTAAGCCAAACAGTATGGAAAGCGTCGCTAATTGGCCTGTTCCTAAGACCAGGAAAGAGCTGGAATCTTTCCTAGGGTTAACGAATTACCACCGAGAGCACGTACAGGGTTTTGCTGGTATTTCTGCTCCTCTCTCTGCACTTACCAGTTCCAAAGTAGAGTATGACTGGACTCTAGAGCATCAGGTAGCTTTCGAAACACTTCAGGGTGCTATGGCCAACCCTACAGTGTTAGGTTATCGGACACTGGATGATACCTTCATACTGGATACTGATGCTTCAGAGGCTGCTATTGGTGCAGAGTTATCCCAAATTCAGAATGGGAAAGAGGTGCTTATTGGTTTTGTGAGCCGAACGTTGACACAGGCTCAGCGTAAATATTGTGTTACATGCAAAGCCGTGGTAGCATTTATTAGGCAGTACCATATGTACTTGCTATGACGGTCATTTATTGTGCAGACTGACCATCACAGTCTCACTTGGCTGCTAGGTTTCAAGCACATCGAAGGACAACTAGGTAGATGGCTAGCAGAACTGTCCCAATATAATATAACGATGCAGTACAGGCCCGGTAAACAGCACTCTAATGTTGATGGTCTATCATGTGTTCCAAGTGATTCGTCACCTTGCCACTATTATAAAGCTGGCCAATCTCTTAGTTCTTTACCATGTGGTGGTTGCAAATCTTGTACCAAGCTTCAGCAGCGATGGTCTCAATTTGAACAAGATGTTGATGTAATTCCTTTGGCTTTTCAAACCATAAGGGTCCTTCAACTGAGTAATAGTGACCTATCAGAAAGCGACACAGACAGCGACGATCCAGATGGACCGCTGGATGGTGTCCCCCAAATAGACCAGGTTATCAGAAGGACAAACTGGTTAGACACATTCTCTTTGGAAGATCTGAGGGAGCGTCAGTTGGAGGATCCTGATCTGAAGACAGTTGTATCATGGATTGAGCAGCTGCGCACACCTTCTGATACGGAGCTATATTTAGTTAGTCCAGCTGTCAAGTTTTGGTGGGCTCATCGTGATCAAGTGATTTTTGTCCATTGCATTTAGCACCATCTTTGGGTGGAAGCAAATAACACACGGAATCTACTGGTAGTTCCAAAGTCCCCCCAGAACCTGCTTATGGAGAATTGTCATGATTCCAAGCTGGCCAGTCCCATGGGTGAGCAGAAAACATTAGAGAGAGTGAAGGCTAAATATATCTGGCACGGATACTCTCATGATGTGGTGGCGTATGTGAAATCCTGTCGGATTTGTAGCTGTAGCAAAAAAGCTTCCATCCGACCTAGAGCCGCTCTGGGCAAGTTCCATGCTGGTTTTCCCTTGAATGGGTACCTATGGACATTTTGGGCCCCTTTATCACATCTGCACTGGGAAATAGATATGTATTGATGATCATAGATTATTTCACTAAATGGGTTGAGTGCTATGGGCTCCCTGAACAAAGGGGCAGAACTGGTAGCCAAAACATATGTGGAGCATTTCGTCACCACATTTGGCTGTTTATATTTCTTACACACCGACCAGAGTTGTAACTTTGAGAGCAACTTATTTAAGGAACTGTGCCATCTACTGGATATTTCAAAAACACGCACCAGATCTTATAGACCATGTTCGAATGGACAGATTGAACATATAAACCGTACCATCTTGCAGTGTATACAGTGTTATCTGCAAGAGCAGACAGATTGGGACAAGTGTATTCCTTTCATCATTGGAGCTATACGATCTACTGTAAGCCGACAGACGGGTTATACTCCCAACATGATGATGCTTGGTCCTAAGGTGCTACAGCCTATTGACATAATGTGCAAATGCCCGGTGTCTGCGACTACACATGATGCCCTTTCAGATGCCAGTGACTTTGTCCAACAGTTACAGCAAACGTTGCACGAAACTCATGAGATAACATGCGATAACCTTAAAATGGCTCAGAAGTGCCATAAAACAGAGTAGGATCTACGTTTCCTTGAGCGTGCCTATCATGTTGGTGATGTAGTTTATCTTGCTAATTCTGCAACTAAGATAGGTCAGTCCAGTAAACTACAGCCTCCTTGGACTGGTCCATTTATTATTTATAAAAAGTCATCAGAAGCACTGTTTGGTATCAAAAACCAACGCTGGGAACTAGTTGTTCATAATGATAGAGATAGATTAAAGCTGCGCAGAGATCGTAATTTAACTTTCTGGATATTGCGAAAGAGACATGCTATAAGCTCTGAAGATCATGGCGATGATGATGACTTATTATTCCCCGATAATGGCCGTAGGTTATCCGATGGTAACCATGTATCCATTTTTGGAGAGGATTTGGATGAAACCATTCCATATGGTATTGATCCATCCTCATCAACTCTGCACGATGATCTAGATGCAGTTTTGACAGATGAGCTGGATATCGGCTCTGTTTTACCTGTCCCAGAAACACAGTATGACTTCTAGGTGCATGAGGTGTCAGGTCCGAGGAGAAACGCATCACACTTCCCCTAGGTGCATGAGGTGCCAGGCCCGAAGGAACCACAGCACACTTTTCCCCCTAGGTGCATGAGGTGTCAGGTCCGAGGGGAAATACATCACACATCTTCTAGAGATGACCAACTCCAAACTCACACCAATTCAGTGTCGAACAGGAAGAAGGCTGTGCTGTCTTCCCAACAGGTTCCTAGATTATGAACTGTATTAGAATGCTCCTTAAGCATTCGTGAATTAGACTATGTAAGTCTTCATGCACCCTACCTGTCCACCTGTATATATGTTCCTCTGGTTTCATTTTATTTCGTGTTCATTTGGTCATGGTACTGTTGCACACTGCAGTTAGCTTTTCGGTTGTAGTACAGTACTGCAATAGTAGTGTGATAATGTACAACGGTAACGGTAATTCAACAATAAAGGAATACTGTAATCAAGATGATATGAAAGTATAATTTCGAATTTTAATATTCTGCATGGCACTGAAGACATTCAACTTGTCCGGAAAACATTTATAATCATTGGCTTATGTTCCATTTCCGTCTTCGCTTTAGTTTCGGCAACAGCAAAATCGTGATGTTCTATTCTTTGTAAATTATTGGGAAACTCTAAATTAGTTGGACACATAAGCACATAGTGGCTTTTTCCAGCAATAACACTCCTTGAGATGCCAAAAACCAACAGGGGTCCATTGGGTACAACTCACAGAATGTGTTGTTGTAATTACGCGTTCTCAAATTATGCATGACCGATTACGCGTTATAATGCATGGTTATATTTACGCATTTATTGAATTACGCGTTATAAAGACACATTGTCAAAATTATGCATTTTTCAATAATGTGTAAATTATTACGCATTAACCAATCGTATTATATTGTCTATAATTTTATAGACCGTTGACATATCCATCATGATGTGTGGTCATGACAATGCTTTCTGTTTGTGTGTACATGGAGCATAGCCATGTACACACTGATTTTGTATGTAGAAGCATGCACATTGTATAGGGTTAAATATATGCCTCATAGGTTATGATGCAACATTTCATCTATATCTAGTGAAAATCAGTTTAGGTTAGCTATGCTATGTCAGTTCTACATTTGTCAGCTCATGTATTTTATAGGGTAGCTTAAACACGCACGCACGCACGCACGCACGCACGCACGCACGCACGCACGCACGCACGCACGCACGCACGCACGCACGCACGCACGCACGCACGCACGCACGCACGCACGCACGCACGCACGCACGCACGCACGCACATATATATGGGGAGGAATGTGGAACTGGCGGTATCCCACAATCTCGGAATTCGCGTTTCGTGGCTGCCGGGCTAGCTGATTCCCCCCGTTTCTACGGATGCCCGGCAGTCGTACCTTGGAACCTGAAATGCGAGCACCTGCCGCCAGTTCCATGTGAGATTTGTGACCCCTGTTGGTGAGTACCACTATAATGTACTAGTAGTATTACTACACTATGTTCAACCTGTGTAGTTAGCCCTAAGCTCGAATTCTCTTCAGTGACAACAATATCATGACTATCATATAAGCATTCATGTAACCGTTCTTTCTGAGAGACATTCAGGTTATCATTTCAAAAAATAAAATATAACGTAAATTTCTCAAATTCAGGTTTACGTACAATTCCAGTCATATCCTTGGACTTATAATTATCAGCAGAGATAGGCCTGTTTACTGAGGAAACATAAAATGAATTATCGAAAGCATCGAAAATAGCAACAATGCCACCCTTATAAACATAAATTGTCTTGTTAGAAGGATTACATAACTTTACAGGTACACGATAAGATGGGGAAACTGTTACTAAACATTTGTTTTCAATGTCTCGTTATGAGTGGTACAAACACCTTGCATACCAGATGCCATTGTCTTCGGCACTCTGGCCCAAACAATCATTTCAGAGTGATACTACTAGTACATTATAGTGGTACTCACCAACAGGGGTCACAAATCGCACAGGGAACTGGCGGCAGGTGCTTAAATCGACCGTGCACTTTCACTTTCCCGGGAGGTCGTGCATAATGGCAACTCCCCCCCCCCCCACCCCGGCCCTGGTTCTGTCCGTTTCCAGAGAGATGACTGACAGACATAGGAGTGACAGGTGGCCCCTGAGTATGAGACACTTTGCACCTGGCGACCCCATGACTGAACTGACAACATACCGCATGCTTCAGGTCAGGGCGTGGATTGCCCCTCACCTATACAGTTGCAGGCACGACGGAAATGACAAAAACCTGAACACAGATGGCAGCTCCGTGTACCAGAACCACGTTATGAATCACCCTGCAAACGTAATCGCTGAACCTCATCGGTAAGTTCTTGCACACGTCGTTGACGACCGGGCACATCTAACTGACCATTCTGTCCAGACGGAATAGCATGGTGTCACCGCTGATGCAGTTGCACGACCGAATCTGTCATTATATGCGGCATTGACCAGTGGAGACTGAGATGGAGGCAAAACAGGACTAAACACGGGTGCCATTGGCGACAATGTTAAATGCTGATGCACAGTCGCCTGATTGACAGGTACGGAAGCGAACGAATGTGAAACAGGCTGACCATATGGCACAGAAGCAACCATTCGACCTTGCGAACGATACCTATATGCTTCTCCCAGTTTCGCAGAGGCTAGAGCATCTGAATGATTTAAAGGATGACCTGCACGTACAAAGAATCCTAGCTGTGGCGGTAACCTCTCAACACATTTTTTAAGAAGATCACGATCCAACTTCTGATGGCGTGTTCCCTTCTCTATTACTTTCACATGGTATTCGTCAATAGACTGGCTTGGTAACAAACGTAAATTAGCAAAAAGTTCAGCTTCTGGTCTGCGTCAGACTATTTAATCGTTTTACAGTCTATAGTAAATGTATGCTATTTCGTGATAACAATACCATACACATTTTGGACATTGAAAATGCGCAGTAGGTTGCCCTAAAACAACTATGGGAACATACGCATAATGAATAACCATATCCCATAGTGCAACGGAGGAGGGGGGTGGGGGGTCCATGAAGAAACCACAAAAGCTATATCATAAGCCGAAACCAGAACCAAAATAAGCTCGCGACTGGAAACGAAGCTTTCTCAGTCGCATGGTATATGTATTTTAGCCTGGTTCCCTGTCTCATTTTCTGTTGATTTTTCCTTATTACACGTACGTACATGTTATCTATATACGCACACTGCATTCGCTAATATTAAAATAGGCGTTGCCTATAAGCCAACGCAGACACCATTTATTGCTTAAATAAATATGACGAATTTGTAAAGGGTCGAAATGTCCTAAATACGTATGCCCATGTATAGTACATTTGAAGCTAATTTTTAATCTAGCTTGGACGGCATTCTGGTAAATCCAGTCCACGATATTCGCAACAATGCGTCTGCCCATTGTCAGGGATATCCGCCAGCATTATTGCATCTTTTACCGGGGCCTACACCATTAAATAGTGGCGCCAATCCAATGACGCTATAAAATTTGTACTGACGTATCGCGGTGCTCCTAGCTATTTGGGGAAATACAAACAAGTTCATAGTAACTATGACATCATAATGAAATGTCTTCCGCTAGAATTTTTAGATGGCGTTTATCCAGACATAGAGCCTAAGCTACAAGAAACAGGAATTAATGCATGTCTGCTAGTAAATACATGAATGGGCATTCCATCCTGGTGCGAATCGCGTGGTACCTGGCCTTAGATGTCTTGCTATCGGCGCTAAATACATACCACATTGACAAGAACGACTTGCCACGGCCATCATTGAAAATGCGCAGTAGGTTGCCCTAGAAAAACGAGAGGAACATACGCATAATGTAGAACCATATCTCATAATGCAACGGGGCCCCATGAAGAAACCACAAAAGCTATATCATAAGCTGAAACCGGAAGCAAGAAAAAGCTCGCGACTGGAAACGAAGCTTGCTCAGTCGCATGGTATAAATATTTTAGCCTGGTTCTCTGTCTCATTTTCTGTTGATTTTTCCCTCATTACACGTACGCACATGTTATCTATATACGCTCACTACGTTCGCTATTAATTATCAATGAATTACTATTATCAAATAATGTTTGTCAAATAAGGTATATATAAATGTAGTTAATAATTACTATACACCTGTGCAAAAGTTAAGCACCACCCTATTTTTACGCACATGCGAGGGTATATTCATGTGCTATGAAGAAAGCAATAGCATAAACATTTATGTACCCATCCATCTTAGTGCAAGAGGTAATAATGCAACTAGAGGAATGCTGATTATGATGGTGGGGAAACACTGTATGTTTTTGTTTGAACTTGAAAACGAGGCCTGAATATGGTTACGTTGACACAACTGACAACTATTGCCCTACAGTTGACACACGTGGCTAGATTGTCATTAATGGTGTCTGAAAACGAAGTTTAACATCTGTGCACGAGTTTGAGACTGTCATTATTAATACCGGGTATATCCACCTTGTGCATGGATGACGGCCTGGACACGACGTCTCATGCTGGTCACCAACCGACTGATACGCCATTGTGGTATTCGTTGCCATTCAAGATGGAGTGCGTCTGTTAATTCCTGTAGGTTCTGCACAGGAGGATCCCTCCTTCTCACCATGTTTCCCAGAATGTCCCAGATATGCTCAATAGGGTTCATGTCAGGGCTCCTTGCTGGCCATGGTAGGGTTTCGATGGCATTCTGGCGGAGGTATTCATGCACAGCTCTAGCACGATGTGGTCGGGCGTTGTCATCCATGAATATAGGGTGGGTTCCAGGTGCATGATTTACAAAATGAGGGACCACAACTCTATCCAGTATGGAATCTTGATATCTTTGTCCATTTAGTGTTCCAGGTACAGTCAACAGATCCAGCTTACAATCAAATGAGATGCACCCCCATATCATAACGGAACATCCACCAAATGGAACTTCTTCCATGATGTTACGTTGGTCGTACGCCGTGCGTCTGGACCTCCATACACGAGTTCGACCATCTGTGGCATGAAGCAGGAACCGACTTTCATCGGACCAGTGTACCCGTCTCCAGGATCTCATGTTCCAGTGTCTTCTTTCGTTGCACCACCTCAGACGCTTCTCTTTGTGGTGTGCAGTGAGGAGAGGACGTCTGACAGGTCTCCTAGCTTTCATGCCAGCAGCATACATTCTCCTTTTGACGGTAGACATTGACACTCTATTGCGCGTTTCCCATTGCTGGCTGAGCACTCTGCTGTTGGTGAATGGAGATCTCCTAACAAGGCGTACTAGGGCTCGATCATCACGGGCAGTAGTCTTCTTCGGTCTTCCAGATCTAGGCCTGTCCTTCACCTCGTTAGTTTGCCCATGTTTTGCAATCAAACGACTGATTACAGTATGGTTAATGTCCAGCTGTCTGCCAATCTCTCTGCATGACATACCAGTGGTATGCATGCCTATGATTTGCCATTTCACACGATCACTTAACCTTCGTCTTGCCATAGCGGTTCACAATCAAGAGCTAATTCTCTCTGTACAAATAAACCACGGTCATGAACACAAAATTCCTAATCTTGTCGCCTAAATCTGTATGTAATGTTCTACACCTCAAACTGGACTTTTACATAACTGAACACGTGTGCTGTTTCCCGCCACGCACGGACATCAAGCGGCTTGAAGTCATGCATGCATGTGCATTTCGTACTTGGAATTATGTCAGCTAACGAGGGGACAAAAAGTATGGCAGCCTAGTTGTACCATCATGTTTCTACGTTCTATTGTTTTTGCTGGTGCTTAACTTTTGCACAGTGTATATAATATAGTCATATTTGTCAGTTACTCTACAGACCTACTACACATAACCATAACATTTTCATTATTAAATTAAAATATGATCTGGTGCTGGTGTTAATTTTCGTAGACAGCAATATCATCAAAATATTTAAAATTGAAGATGAACAAAAGGATAATATTAAGGAAACATGGAAGATAATTAAGTAACTTTTGAATATGCAAAACGCTACAACCGACACATCCAGGTTTATCCATAATAATACATAATTACGGACAAACAAGAGATAGCAGATAACTTCAATGATTATTTCACTACTATTGGGCCAAAGTTATCAAAAAGATTACAACATAGCCCAAATATATAGGTACAGGATTATTTGACAGGCAACTACCAAAGCTCTATTTTCTTAAATCCAACTAACAACGAAGAAATTTTCAAAACTCTAATGCAAATTCAACATACTAAAAGTGCTGGTATAGACAACTTTAAATGGAAAATCTATAAAACCTGTGTAGCTGAAATACTAACTCCACTGACTCATATTTGCAACCTATCACTATCAAGGGGCATATTTCCATTTCGATTAAAGGTTGCACGTGTAGCACCTATATACAAAGCTAAAGACTCATCTGACTTTACTAACTACAGACCAGTCTAAATTCTCATACTCTTCTTAAAGCTCCTGGATAAGCTATATTATGCAAGAATTATTAGATTTTTTAATAAGCATTCAAGTATATACCCATCTCAGTGTGGTTTCAGATAAAAACATTTTACCATGCATACCATTGTGGGAATGATTGAGAAATAGCTGATTCCCTGCAGAATAATACGTTGGGGGGTGGGGTGGGGGGGGGCGGGGCGGAGATATCTTCAAGGCTGAGAAAATTACCACAATGGCAATTTGTCTCCATCCTTGAATGATAACATTCTTGAAAAATGCAGACATACATTCCCAGAACACATGAAGGAAAAATGAACTACACACAGCATACAAACACACAAGTACAGCCCAACATATTCTAGCCTATTCTTGGTAGGCCTCAGTGTTCTGTCCATCCTATCTCATTACTGGTGCACCTACATGGACTATTCTATTCTCGGCAATGAAGAATAAAATATCCATGTAATGACATAATATATAATAATATAATTAAAGATTACCATATCCACAATAGGTGTTTAATTTGTTTCTTGTGTCTTTGGATGGGCGCATGTGCGGCCATGTTAACCTCGCTTCATCAAATAGCCTACCTCACTGTCTCTTAGATTAACATCATAAGAGCTTAACTCGTGTTGCAGGGCATGTCTCCAAGGGCAACAGCGTGCTGAACTATGCATACAAAAGATACTAACCTTATGGGTTAACCGTATCCACGTGTCTTGCCTATTGTTTCCTTTGATGTGCAATATCCTACCCGTATAGCTAACTTGAAATTGATATTCTGGGCATTTAAGGGTCAATGGTTGTATAATTGTATAGCGGTTAAAGATATATTTTGCATAAAACTTCAACATTCTCAGAAATAGTTTAAGCTCAGAGACATTTTGTGGCCGTAGTGCTCTGTTAATATCTTCAACTTTATTCTGCAATGACGAAATTCCTTCATCACTATGCTAATAAACCAGATATGCGAATTTTTCTTTGAAAAAGTGAGTAATTTACACTTCTCAACATTTTCCGTACATTGTATTTTGCCAGTCAACCAGATACAATTTCAAGATCCTTTTATAATCAGCCATAGACTCTGTTGTTACCAAAATATCATCAATGTAACACTACATTATCAATGCCTGTTAATACCTTTAACCCCTCTTGTGTGAACTTAAACCTTTAAAGATCAAACCGACCAAAACAACTCTGCAGTGGTCTTGCAGGCCAAGAGAAGAGTATTTTTTAAATATTTACCACTGGAATGACTGGCTCGGTAACCGAGCTTATCTTAACCTGCAAATGGACACTGGCCAAGCCAAACTTTACAATTAGCCCTTTGATGGTCAAACCAGGCAAAAATTTCAGAGGTAAATTTACAAGAAAAGTCTTCTAAGATAAAAATTTTAAAATGTTGACCATCAAAATGCTTAAAGTAGTACTTTGAAGTCTATGGGGTGCTGTTGACACAGCATGGGCTAATGACCCGTCGGCCTTTTGCACATATCCCATAGGGGAGGCCCTATCATTATGATCTATTCGATGTATAACGCTAGCATGCTTTATATAACCTCCCATACTCTCTACCCTCTCTCGCAGTTAAAGCATACCTTTCTTAAACACTGGCGTGGCATTTGGCATTTACTGTTTTCAATGGGAAATTGAAAAACATCTTATAAATTTGCTCAGAAATGATAGAATGGGATGCTCCCGTGTCTAATTCCGTTTCACAAATAACAAGACCAATGCTGACACTAATGTTTACGAGTTTTGTGTGTGTTGTGAGAGTCACTAGTCGGGGGCGAACTTAGAACTCAGTGCAAAGTTTCTTAAATTCTTACCCGGGGACATCGGAACTGTGGTTAGGATTGCGAGAGAGGTAGTGTCCAGTTTCGACCATACTGGTGATGGGGTCCTTGAGGTCAGAAGGCTGTGGGATTTGCCCACATCATTATTATATAGTACAGGCATCTTAGAGATAATTTGACCGATTTAAAAAACAAAATAGATTAAAAAAAAATTAAAAAAAGATAGTGTTGACTATTTTGAACATAATTGGATTGGAAGACATTGCTGCCTAAGGCAGCAATGTCTTCAAATCCAATTATGTTCAAAATATTCGAATATTTTTATATCGTGTTCAATATTGTTTTCTTTTGGAAACACTCTGACTGATTTATGAGTTATACTATAGGATACTTTTGTGTAACTTGAGGTAATGTCGGGGCCCCAAAATTAGGACAAAGATTATGTTTCACTTTTTTGGGGCTCTGCAAATTTGGGGCCTATGTGCAAATGCGCTTGTCGAGCCAGTTCTGTATAGACCATATCCTTCATTATTAGTCACTTCAGTTTCCCATTAATCATCACTAGGTTTATCTACATCAATATTCTATGGATTGGCTGTTGTATGAACCCACCCTGAGTGCCATTTATGAGCACTTTGGTCTCCAAGTTTGCTAATGTTTGTTGGAACCGTAAATTTCAATGGGAAAACATGCTGAATATTACCTATCTTATTCCAGGAATGGCACACAAAATTCTTTGAAATAACATACATCAGAAACCACATGGTCACTTGACGTCCACGCTATTGTCTGCTTGGCAAAAAGATATTTGTTCCAGTCCACATGGTCGGTGTATCCGTCGTAAAGTTGGCCATAGCGCTAACTTGTACGAGATTAAAATCTTTAAACAATGTTGGTATCACACCAGTGACAACACAATATGAAACAAAAGATAACATGGGCATTTCACATAAACCGATGACTTTAATTTGCGGACCACAAGATGGGGGCTTCTTTAAGACGGCTTGTTATAGGACCGCCTGTCATAATAAAGCGTCAGTTTGTAGACTCAAAAATCACTTCATATCCTCATCGCATTATGTTACCTGATGTTACTGACCATTTTTGATGGTCCATAAAGTGTCAGTTACAGACGGGTTTTACTGTATCCATGGAAACAATATGTATTGGGTGTAATCTCTATCTGTGTAGAGTTACTTTTTGATAAAACAAACTATTCCTAGAACCATTAAACATTTTAGTAAACTCTCTATCCATGAAAGACGATGCATTTATGCTTCAGGCAAACTATGTGATTGGTTCTTAATTATGTGGTTAAGATTTTAATTTTCTTTACCCCCAAGCTGGTGAGAGTGAGAGTGATATTCAAGATCAACTCTGAAGTTATTATGTGTTGCCATGTGTGCTTGAGGGTGGGTAAATAACATCAAAGTGTCAAAAATCTTTCTCGAGGTGATTTTTGTCCTTGCATTTGTGACCCAAATTCGTCGTCGCCCCCATCTTGGAAAATTTTCGCAAGGGTTGACACAAGGCAAATCCAGTGTGTCACCGATCTTTAAAACGTTTCTAATGGTGTGCATAAAAACTGTGGCAAGTCCCATCCTTCTTTCATAGCGCACAGTCTGGCCCATGACTATAGACGTTAATGCTAATTAAACTGCCCCACTGCGCCCGGGGTAGGCGCGGTCTTTGAATTTACAATTTAGAAAACATTTTGTTAAATAATCTGAAACTAATTTAACTGGGAGCTGTTGCTGTTGCAAATTAGTTTTAAGATACTCAACAACTTACCTGTATATAATTACAATCAAATTAGGATTTATGGAAATCAAGGTTCTATGTATATAAATTATTTCCAACACGTGTAAAAAGTAGGAGGAACTTAGCCGATGAGAAATTGGCTGGGGATAGGTAGAAATGTTTCCCTTTATTGCTGACTGCGAGTCACACGCCACTGGAAATATAAATGTGGGCGCGCATTGGTGTTAGTTACTATGGATGTTTAATGTAGGATTCCAGTTTCTCAGTCAATCATCTGAAGTCATAATCAACTACGTGACGTGTATGCTGGAGTCATAATCAATTACGTCATGAATGACTCGATAATAGTCCGCCAGGTTGTACGAATTGCATGCCGTTACTATTTAATAAGCATGCTGTTGAATCGTTTGAAACTAATTTGACTAGGCGTTGTTGCTGCCATCGGCAGTAACAGCACCTAGTCAACTTAGTTTCAAGATATTCAACCGGTTACCTGTATTATAGTTGTCTGGAAATCGATAGTCAGTGAGCGAAGTGTGGGCGGAGCTTAGCTAGAAATGGGCTGGGCATAGCTAAAACTGGGGTCCATCATTAAAACCACAATTTACTGAACATGTGCTTTATTCAGACATTCAATTCAGAATAGGTGACATGCCATATGCAATAACGCTATGAAAGATTAAAGAGCCGTAACACAAAAGATGAGTATACAACTCATTAGTTCTGAACATAAATCTTCCTTTCCGCTCTCTCCTCTTTTTGCTTCTCCTCTTGTGCCTTGATCTCGTCTCTGATATTGGTTTCCAGAATACGTTCTAGAATATCTACCATCCTGTCCAGTTTGTCATCCAGTTCATCCAGAAGCTCATCCTGCTCGGTTGGACCTGATTAAGTAGAACACGTTCAAAAAGTAGTACTTGGTCTATTCTGTCAAATCTGATACTGGACGGACCTCCCTTCACCTACCTACCCACCCACCCAGACTTACAGTCCAACTCATACATATTTTAACCTGTTTCCAAAACAACAACAACAACAACAACAACAACAACACCAACAACAACAATAACAACATCAACAACAACAACAGAGACATGTTAGTTGTAACAATTTTGTACACGATGTAAGAAATGTTTTGTCGCTGCATTGTTTTATTTTGTTTTGGACACATGTCATATGTTATTTCTGAGCTGTACTCTAGATTAATTATGTCGCGCATCTCAATACCTAACCTTTGCAATCCCGGGGAATTAATGTCATGACAGCTATACCGAAAAGATGTTGAATATTTTGAATATTCTTATCCGTAAAGGTCAAAAGATTACTTTATGGAGCCGGAATCCCAATATACAGGCGCCCTTCAGCGCTCGTTTTATCAGGGCCGGATTTATTACTGTGGGCGTCCATGGACTGTATCTCACATAGACGGTGGACCGCGGGTCTTCCCCCTTAGAAAATGGAAAATTAGATGCCAATAAATGGCTTCTCAGAGCATCTAATTTCCAATTCTATGGGGTGGGGATACGGGACAACCTCACCACCCCAACGCCCCCACCCACCCTACCCCTAATAACGCAGCTTACTGGGCCGGTACTGGGCCGATAAGTTTAATATCGGCATGGTATCGGCCCGGCATCGGCTCAGTAAGCTGCGTTATCAGGGCCGTCTATTGGAGGTGTACACGCTAGCATTTCCTGCATTCTGAGTGTTAAATAACATCCTTATTTTACTTCGACTGTTCCATTAATTTTCACTACAAGTTGAACAGAAATTTAACAATCATCTTATCACGATAACTCTCACTGATCACTCCTTCTTACGCATTATAATCGGTTTTGTCTCCATAGCACAACCCTACTTCGTGGTGGAGGCAGCCGCAGAGGTTTTTAAATTTAATTTTGGTGGAGGCCCCCTGTGTAACTGCCCAGTCAGCTCAATCCTAAATCCGGCCCTGGGTTTGATGCTGTACCAGTACCTTTAGATTGCTCCCAAGTCACAATTGCACAAAATCGAAATTTTCTATTTAGTCACGGGTTCCGATTTTATCATTAAATCGTATCTACATACCTTCAATATAGACATATTTCGGTCGTGCCTGTTTGACGCGCCCAGGCCGTGTACGTCTGTTCGGCTGGCGGCTCACCGCAGACAACCCAATCCCGACCCACGTCTTGAATCTGCCCATCATGAAGTCTACGATCTCGTAGTCGTTCATCTGCTTGGCGAGGTCAATGCGCACTTCCTTGAAAGCGTCCAGCAGGATAACCACCATGAGGTTGACCATGAGGTATGTTGTGAATAGAGAGAAGAATGAGAAGAAGATCGAACCCCACAATAGATTCCGGTTTTCGTACTTCTCCTTGTCAAATACAGCTGAAAGGTTTAAGGCAGTGCGTAATAAAGGGATCCGATCTGTAGCTCAAGTATATGACGTCATACTAAATTACGTCACATGTGGACGAGCATACGTCACAATACATAGTGACGTATATATAGCTGCGTCATGAACATTAAAAAGCCCGCAACAGCACCAAGTTAAATTAGTTTCAAAATATTCAATAGCTGAACTTGAAATTGGGATTTTGGGTAATCCTGACTCATGATCCTGACTCATGATTCAAATCGATCCCAACACACGGGGAAAGTGGGCGGCGCTTAGCTTTAGATGGCCGTGACATAGCTAGAAATGGATCCCTCCAGCCTAGATAACACAAAAGCACCAGGCACCCCTTCGCTCCCCATACACACACGCACGCACGCAGCATCAACATGACAGAAAACAGGGACAGCTCCAGGAATGGAGGAATCCAGTTTTAGCTATGCCCCGCCAATTTCTATCCAAAATCCACACACGCTTTGCCCGTATTGGGATCGATCGATACATCCCTTCCTGAATCTATGACAGTACTTGCAGCCGCACTTGCTGCCTATGCGGCAACAGATAGGCAACAACGCCCAGCCAAATTAGTTTCAAAATATTCAACAGCATGTTTATTAAATAGTACAAAAACACAACTGGTACCATTTAATGGACCATTAAGCGTTTATAAGGGTTTAATGCCATCATTCATGGCGTAATTGATTCTGACGTCATCGTACATGTGACGTAGTTGATTATGATGTCATATGATTGATCGATAGACTAGATTACTTTCGTGGCATTACCTACTCGTGATTAATGAATTATTCACTCGCCATGAGACGCATCCACTCTACGACCGGTTTAGCACTGTTTGGTGCTCGTCAGATAGAGGCAGGATTTCTCATAATGTTTGGGTACCGAGTTGATCTCGTTACCAGAGGACCACATGTGTCACATGGTTGATAGCCCGTAATTAGACAACTGTTGAACCAATGTTGATTCATCGTGCTAACATACGCCCGCTCACATCACTTTGCCGTTTTCCGAGAGCAGAGCGGAAGGGCGAGACCGTGCGATAGGACGATGATGCTGATTACGCGTACAGGATGTACCAAACCATATTTAGCATGCCCGATATCACACAGAGACCCAGCATACTAATATAGCCCACTCATATAGCTCCGCTGTTCGTGGAGCGGAGTGGGATGGCGAGGATAGTGCAATAGGATGATGACAGAGACCATACATTTATCCAGCAATGTATATGCATCATGTTGACATTGCTTGATAAACTTGTGGTCTCTGTGTGGTATCGTACAGGCTAAAGATGCCTTGAAATATCCTATAATCAACTCTGCTTCGGCAGTTGTCTAATTAAGGGTTATCAGCCACATACACACGGCATGCGACACACGTGGTCCTGCGTTAAGGAGGTCGACTCGTAAAGCAATGGTCGTGGGTTAGCATCAAATTATAGCCGATGAGCACCAACAGTACGAAACCGTTCGTGGAGTGGATACGTCTTAAATGGTGTGTGAATAATTTAACTGTCTCGCTGTTACAAGCCACTGGACAATAATTTCAACGAGCAATATCCCATGACCTGCTGAGTATTTTGAAACCAATTTGACTGAAAGTTGTTAGTGGCCTAGCCACCAATAACTTTCAGTAAAATTATTTCAAAATATTAAGCAGGTCCAGATATATAACCGGGGCGCGGATCCAGGAAGTCATTTGGCTGGAGGAGGGGGGGGGGGGGGTGGCGGGGGGGGGGGGGGGAATACAAAATTATAACTCCTGGGATATGTCGGCTGCCAAAAGTCAGCAGTCAGACGGTTAAGAATATTTTTGGAATTTAAGTTGCAAAGAAGCTATATCATGTCCTATTTGTACAAAAAGGGAGTATTTGTTTTATTTTTCAAATGTTTCGAATCTAATTTGTGTACTTTGAAGTAGCAGTCAATTTGCGAATTTCACAGTAATCGTGCAGGTAAGCTGTTGAATATTTTGAAACTAATTTGACTGCAGCATATTTCTTACGCGTTATTGTATCTGGTCTGTTTAGTTCCATTGAGAGGGGAAGTGATCAACTACCAGGAATTTCTTGGATCGAAAGAGGATGGGTAGCCCTTAAATCAACACCTAAAAGTTTCATTCACATAGCATACTACACTATGTGTAGAATTTAATGCACGCGCACGTACACACGCGCGCAAACACACATGTGCGTGCACACACTAACGCACCCACACACACACACACGCACGCACGCACGCACGCACGCACGCACGCACGCACGCACGCACGCACGCACACACACCTACATGCACACACGCACGCACGCGCACACGCATGCGCGCTCATGCACGCACACACGCACACATACTCAAGATCATCTGTAGCAGCGTGCCCAATGTCTTGATGAAAGTGGAGTACTGCGGGTTGAACTTTCCAAATATTAAATAAGCCAGACAAGCGAACGCGATCACTATGATGATGAGGGCAGGTGAGAAATGCAGCAGTGGCTTCCCTGCGTACTGGATAGTAGATGTCAGGAAGGAAATCTTCTTATTGAAGCGCAACAGACGAAGGAACTTCACAGTGGCAAGGCACACAATGAATCCCATCAGGTAGGCATAAATCTGGGAGGGTAAAAAAGCCAGACAACGTTATATTGGTTCATACAGGCTACAGCTGATTGCAGCTGTAGGATGTTTCTACTACTACAGCCGCAGAATATAGTAATCATATATACTACAAGACATAATCGTCAAGAATGTCTTCCTTTAAGAATTTTAAGACAACGTCATTGGGCTCAGCCTACCTACGTTCACCAAAACTGTATATGGTGCTGCTGGGGATCTACAATATCGACTGCTGTTTTCATCTGGGTGTCTGGGGTGTATCCATCTGACACGGAGTGTTTTTTCTTTGCTTGTATTTTTTCAGACTCGGAGTGTTCGAAGAAGAAGAAGAAGAAGAAGAAGAAGAAACCATACCAATTATTTTTTTGCTAATTTAACTTCAACAGAACAGCAAACGTTTCCACATATAGCAGCCGTGTATTGAAAATCTCTAAATCCTAAACAATAGCAATCTAAGCTTTAGATTTTAAAACGGAAATCTGAGTAGAAGATCTTCTCCAGTCAAATTCGTTTCAAAATATTCAACATGGTCGTTCAAGGTTATATAAAGCAAATGTCCTGATATGTTTATTACGTTCGCACAGCTATGCTGCATATAACTTACGTTATCCCAGATCACTGCGAACGTGAAGCTATTAAACGCATCTTCACCATTGCGATATTTAGTTTCTGTCCAATTGGCATGTACAATGCGGTAGATGAGTATAACGATGGCAGAGAAACACATTGCTAGAACTAGCAATTCCATTACGTTCCACAGGTCCTGTAAAAAACGAAATTTGTAATTATAATGTTAGATTTGTATTTGATGCGCTAACGTCATATGTTGTCAAACGAAAGGCCCATTTCTAGCTATCACCGCCCATTTCTAGCTATCACCGCCCATTTCTAGCTATCACCGCCCATTTCTAGCTGTGCTCTACCCACTTTTTGGGGTGCGTTGGAATCAATTTTAAACTTTGATACCTCAATCGAATGTCAACATAACTACCGGTATGCCTATATAGGTATGCAGGTGAATATTTTTATTCAGGAATGTTGCTGGCTATGGAACAGAATGTTTATTATGGACTTTCCGATTTTCACGATGGAGCTATGTCATTTTGATTGCGACCACAGCAAACAAACTACGCCAGGAACGCAATAACATTCTGCGCCACATTAGCGAACGCTTAAAAGATCTTGCTATCCAAAAAGCAGACGCCCAAGCAGATGAAATCACTGCCACGGATGACTGTCACAGAACGTTTCTGGCAGCTCTGAGAGTTGCTGACTACACACTACCACTAACTGTACACAACTCTGAAGGACATTTGATCGGGACTGACCAGGTCAAAGCCGAGGCAATTCGAGACTGGTTCAAGGAACAGTTCACTGACCACGATGATGAGCCCTTGCACACATTCTTAGGAGACCCCAGGCCAGTACTAACACCATGCAATACAGCAGAGGTTGAGAAAGAACTTAAAGCCCTGAAAAATGGACGTGCATCTGGACCTGATGGTATGAGCAATGAACTATTCAAACTACCACGTGACATTATCTCAAAACCGATCACGCACATAATCAATTCAGCTTTTATGCACCACCTTCCCATCGACGCTGTAGGCCAAGGCATCCTTATCGCGCTACCTAAGCCTAAGAAGCCACCTGGCTCCCCCCAGCCAATCTGCGGCCCATTGTGCTCCTTAACAGCATACGGAAAATCCTATCCAATGTTACTCTATGCCGCATCCGAGACAAGATTGACGACTTCACCGGATCATGCCAAAGTTGCTTCAACGTGGATGCAGCTGCGCAGACACTGTATGGGCTCAATGCATGCTTGTGTTGGTAGTCATGTCCAAGCACTGGAATTTCCACAACATGGGCATTGACATGTCACGAGCCTTCAACACAATTAAGCGCCCACAGATCCTAGATGTACTACGCCAGGCCAGTTGCAATGAAGATGAGCTACGACTAGTGAGACTACTGCTTGTAGACACCAAGCTGAGAGTACGAGTCAAGTCAGTGAAGTCTGTAGAGTTTGAGACATCAATCGGCTCCTCACAGGGAGATGGTCTATCCCCTGTGCTCTTCACCTGTTACCTGGCTGCTGCACTGATATCCGTGTGGGAAAATTCCACAAGACCAACCCCCCCCCCTCGGTATCAATACTGGGCATGCTGCTAGAGATGAAATATGCCGACGATGTGGACTTTATAGATGAGGAAAAAAACCCTTGCCGAACTTCTCCCAATAGCTGCAAGCAAACTAAAAATTGAGAATATCTTTATGAATGAATCCAAAACAGAGTTCACCAACATATACCTCTCTACAAAGCATGAAACTAATGAAAATGACGATCCACTTCGTGGCGGCGAACCATGGAGGAAAGGTAAAATCCTGGGCTCACTCCTTTGCAGTACTGCTGACATTGCTGCACGCTGCATCATGGGGAACATAGCTTTCGAGTCCTTCTGGAAGCTATGGATTCGTAGATCAAAGATGCCCTTGGTAAAAAGACTACGTTTATACAATGCAACCTGCGTATCCTTGATGTATCACTGTAACAGCTGGGCAGCTCCAAAGGCAGCTCTAGACAAACTTGACGCCTGCCACCGCAAACACCTACACACCATCACTGGACACCGATGGCCAGAGAGCATAATTTCCAACGATGCACTATACAAGATGTGTAATACGCCGCCGCTGTCTGTAAAAGTCGGCCAACAAAGATGGTCCATGTTTGGCCATGTGCTAAGGATGCCAGAAGACACACCAGCACAGAGAGCCTTGGAATTCGCCCTACTCGGAGCCAACAAATACAGAGCCAGGAGAGGACGTCATTGCATAAATCTGCTAAACGTGCTACGAGGTGACCTCAAGAAAGCAGGATTAGGTACACTCAAGTCAAGAATGGACCTGAAGAAGCTAAGGATTTTGGCTGAGGAGAAGACACCGTGGGCAAAAGCGAAAAAGGACTGATTGCAGCTGTCTGATGTTTCTATTACTACAGCCGCAGAAGACAGTAATCATACATACATACAGCAAACAAGTGACCTGATTAGTTATGACATCAAACACTTGCGTGACAGATCGGGTACATCAATGGACCTTTCCATCTTTAGCTATGTCCCGCCCATCTCTAGCTAAGCTCCACCTACACCTCGATCGTATTGGGATCGATCGATTTCTGAAATCCAGGACTATCAATTTCCAGAAAACTATACCTGTAGGTAGGCTGTTGAATAGTTTTAAACTAATTTGACTGGGTGCTGTTGCAAAATATTCAACAGGATTTTTATTAAATAGTAGACATACAATTCTTACAACGTGTCGGACTATTAAGAGTTAAAGACGGACCTAATAGAATCATTTATGACGTAATGGTTATGACGTCATCCTACACGCAGCTTAGCTGATTATGACGTAATATGACGTCAAATCATTGATGGATACTCTGGAAAGGTGAATTGAATATTTTGATTGGGGATGTTGCTGGTTATGGAACAGAATGTTTATTACTTTGTAATTTCATCAAAGAAATACAAGTACACTTTATTGACGGACGTTCCGATTTCACTATGGAGCTACGTCATTTTGACTGCGACGACAGCAAACAAGTGACGTGTTTTGATTATGACGTCAAACATTTGCGTGACAGATCGGGTACATAAATTCTTTCCAATGTATCCATCTGTCATCGGACGTCATATAACGCCATAACCAGCTAAGCAGGGCGTGGGATGACATCATAATCATTACATCATAAATGACTCTATTCTGCCCATCTTTAACTTTTAGTAGTCGACACGTTGTATAACTAGTATGTCTCTACTATTTAATAAACATGCTGTTGAATATTTTGAAACTGGTTTGACTGGACAACAGCGCCCAGTCAAATTAGTTCCAAAATATGCATCAGCTTACCTGTAGTTTTCTGGAAATTAATAGTCAGAGAGTTCAGCGATCGATCGATCGACCGAGCGAGGCGTGGGTGGAGCTTAGCTAGAGATGGGCGGGGCATAGCTAAAAATGGAAAGGTCCATTGAACTTTAAGGATTAAGGCGTGTTTGCGATAAATGTATGATAAGATATTCTCTACGACCTCCTACATTTACAGAATCTATCTTTCCGAGAACATGCACCTATTCTTACCTTGAAATATTCCTTTCGATGCTTCATAATCTTTTTTATTTCTCGCACAGTGAATATTATGACGAAGATTACCGTGATTAGCTCCGAGCCCATGACGACAAACATAAACGTACCCCAATATCGGTCTAATCGCATCACATGGAAACCGAAATACGGGAACGCGCCTGGAAAAGATAGATGGACAGAAGATAAAATAGTTCCACCCACGTTAACGCTGGAGTTCTGTCAAATGATATTGAATGTTGATTGTTGTCACGACAGTTCAGCTCTTATACAACATGCTGGGTAATGTTACAATACTACCGAACCATATCATTATTCGTTTTGAAAGAAATAATCAAACGGATTGTAGTTCAGAGCTAAGAATTCACCCCTATTAATGGGCAAATTATTTCAAGAAAAATAAGAACCGTTGCTCAGAGAATGTCCATTTGCAGGCTAAAAGAAGAAATTATCAGAAAAATTGGGCTTAATCCGTGTTCATTTGCTTGCCAAGAAAAGACTATTTATTGAAAACCTACCACTGGAATGACTGGCTAGAAAAATAATCTTCTGTTTGGCCTGCACTGAAATGGACACTCACCAAGACCACTGCCGGCTTGCTCAGTATAAGGTCAACTTGATATAAGGGAGAGGGGGAGGGGGGGGGAGGAGGAGGTTAACATTAGTATAATAAGGTACAGTAAAGGGCAGTATAGACTCCAGCATTCGCCGTGTCATACCTCCAGCAGGTAAGAATTCAATCAATTGAAGACAGATGCCCCACAGATTCACATTCTGGTTATACACTACGAATTCGACGAAAAGGGCACGAGTGTTCTTGTCTAGCCATTGATTAGTTTTGAGCTCCGCTAGATTCTTCGTTGCCTCTTCCATAGTCCGACCTAGATCCGCCAAATAGCCACCGCCAGGGTAAGTTGCGAATATTCCCCAATACGGATGTCCACCCAGGTCATTCGATCTCCGATATTCGAACGAAGGGTGTTGGTTAAGCGCTGGGTCTGCAAAACAAGACAAAGAATAGAAAAAAATAAATACCGATAATTGAAAAAAGCCCATTATTTATGTGTTGCCAAGAATAGCCACCTGTCGCAATTCACCTTCCCAGTTTTAGCTATGCCCCGCCCATCTCCAGCTAAGCCACACCCACCCCTCGCTCGTGTTGGGATCGATCGATCTCTGAACTCCCTGACTATCAATTTCTAGAAAACTATACAGGTAAGATATTGCACATGTTGGAACTAATTTGACTGTGCTCTGTTGCTGCCTATGGTAGCAACAGCTTCCAGTCAAATTAGTTTCAAAATATTCAACAGCATGTTTATTAAATAGTAGACATACAATTCGTACAATGTGTCCGACTATTAAGAGTTAAAGAGGGTCAAATAAAATTATTTATGACGTAATGATTATGACGTCATCCTACACGCTGATCAGCGGATTATGACGCCATATGACGTCAGATGATAGCTGGATACGCTGGTAAGGTGAATTGAGTTTGCTAACTCTGGTATCACAATTTGATTATTTGTCCATGGCTATGCCTCGGTTACATGGAACGACAAATGGCTAGATATGAGAGTCCGATCCGAAAGTTTAACAAGGCAAAACTTCATATATCTTTAGTGCGAGTCTGTTAACCCCTGATGTGCAGACAACTGTGATTGGCCAACGCGTTAAAACTACCAGCCAATCACAGTCATCTTCACAACAGACAATGAGGTTTCTTACAATGACCACATGACGGAATATATTACCATTGGGAGATGAGAAGCTATTCTACTATTATGAGGTTCTATTCCAAAATCTGCATACACAAGATAGAAATATGACCGCAAATGACGAGAGTTTACAGTCCAACTAAGTAGACAGACTGGGTCCTGACTCAACTTGTCTCCGAATGTGAGTCTGTGTAAGAGTCTAGCTATAACCTCCAACTCCTAATGATTTTAGATTTTATACAAGTTCCTAAATTGCATCTCATGCTTGGTGGGGTTTTTCTCTTCATTTTCTGCCGGACAACTCATGGGTTGTGATTGATGCGAATGATGCATCCGGGTGTTATTGGTAGATCGAATCCACGGACGGTCATTGGAAATGCACAAAAATTAGTTTCGAAATACACAAAAGACTATTTAATAAATCGCAAAAACATACCATTCGTACAACGTGTCTGAGTATTAGACGTTTAAGACGGACTAAATCGAGTCATTAATGCTGTAATTGAATATGATGTCATGATACACGTCACGTAGTTGATTATGACGTTATATGACGTAATATGACGGATGGATAAACTGGAATGGTACATTCCCTATACAGCAGGATATGAGGGTTCCTCAAGACGGACATTCAATGCTGGAAGATATCATGGATTATCCACTAACCAACAGGAATAGTGACTCCACAAGTTCTTCTTGTCCTAATGATTGTGTACTTTTCCATGCTTGACCGATTCAGTAGTTAGGTATTATAGACAAAGCTAAGTAAAACTGCCATTTTTTCAATGGCATAATGTTGACAATATAGATAAAGCAAATACTAAATTGACTTACCGGACATATTCACATCCTTCCATCCTAGTGCATAATTCTGGTCATCTTCGTTCGACGAACTGTAACCTTCCGTACAGAGGTTCGTCACGTGACGTACATTCTCCATGCATAATTCTGTGCATACAAAATAGGAGATTAGCTGCAAGTCATAACAACATGTACCTACTTCCAACATCACTGTCATTACCGCAATAACTAGAATTGCGCACCCACTAGCTCCACTGTCCAACAAACCGATCATTAACATTTATCTCCTATATTTCCTAGTTTTATGTCTCCCCACCACCACCACCACCACCACCACCACCAGCATCTCGCTTTAAGATTGATAATCCAAAAGTTTGATCAAAGGGCGGGTTGTGGGTGGTGGGGTGGGGGCGGGGGGGGGGGGGCGTGTGTGCGTGCGTGCGTACGTGTGTGTGGTGAGGGATTTGTGTGTGTCTTGAATCAATCTTTAAGCCAATCATAGAATGAGAAACTACGAAAAATAAGGGAGGGGGACTTGAAAGAAGTGTTGATGATCGCATTGTTGGACAATGGAGCTGGTTGGAAGAGCCGGATTAAGGCAAGGGCTAATGAGGCTGCAGCCCCGGGCCCTGAAAAATAAGGGGCCCCCAAATCAAAAACAAGTATCGCATTTTACCCAGCAGCATCTTGACACATGTAACAAATTTATTATATTTGCTAGTAGTAGTAGTAGTAGTAGTAGTAGTAGTAGTAGTAGTAGTAGTAGTAGTAGTGGTGGTGGTGGTGGGGGTAGTGGTAGTGGTAGTAGTAGTAGTAGTAGCAGTAGTAGTAGTAGTAGTAGTAGTAGTAGTAGTAGTAGTAGTAGTAGTAGTAGTAGTAGTAGTAGTTAGCAGGGCCGACCATGCAATTTATGTGTGAGGGGGGAATTCTACAAAGTCTGGGTGGAATAAAGTTAAATTGAATCGAATAGGGATAGTCTCAGCTTATTGAACAAACACATATTCTATTAATTATTCTATATGATCCTAATCACATTGGCTCTTGTTGACTCTCATGTCCCGTAAGACTAATTTATTAACCATTTTATGCAAAATTATACCTGTCATCCGATATCGCACTATGCATTTGATTCGTAAACTATCATCCTAAAATAGCTAAAGAGATATCTGCTACAATCAATGTGGACATATACACAATTGAAATTCTAAATCAGCTTAACCTAAGTATTCGACACTTCAATTCTCTTCTTAGATAAGCTCTTTTGAGAAGATGTTATTTCAGATTTCATTGAGCAATTGTTCTCAGTCAAATTAATTAACCAATAGACTCGAGAGGAACCTCATTTCAGAAGCAAAATAATGAACAAAAGACCTCGCTCTTACGTTACCTGGTCTAACCCTGATTTGTCTGAGGCGGAGTGTTCCGACCATGATGTTCTGTTTGTCATCGATAAGCCTCTCTGGTCGATACCTGGGCGAGTACCACTCACGCGTGAACAATGCGGGAAGTAGAATGCCTTCTAACCATTGGAAACTCTCCTCACGGGACGTAACCTGCATTGGAGCAAAGGTGTCAGTAATTTAAGAAGTACTTATTGCATGGAATTTCGATCAATATCACAGTGTACAGATATTACTAGAAGTTTAATAACATGAAAATAGATGACTATTAGGAATCTAACGCACCGTCGTTGGAGAAATTAGTATGAAATTGACACGTTCCCTTGGCTACTAGTCAAATTATATTTAATTATAGTTGATCGGTCAAACATTCACATGGCCAAAGCTTTTACAAATAGCCATGTACTATATGCAAAGGTGAGGGTGCATGCCTTTTACGACACTGCTGCATCGTGATAGAGCTCTTAGCTTTAAACTATATGTGCTGTAAGACTTTTACACTTCTAGTGATATAAAGGTAACTAAATTTAGAGATCGATATTTAGGTTCAAGAGTGCACTTCGATTTTATCAGATGAGAGACAACGCGCTTGCTAGTATTAATCTGGCGGATGATTATTGCCCAGAATAGTCAATAATCGATGATATTAAAGTTAACTAATTAACTATCCAGAGGTTGTCAAATACATGTATGGCAATTTATGATGCTAACCGCCAGTTGTGCACCCTTACTGTATAGAATGTGAGTTTCTTCAAGCCTGGTCCTCTGATGTACTTGGTCCTCCCAAGCATGTTGTTGAAGTTGTCTCTCATGCGATATGACCACACGTCTCTGTTACCATATCCGACCATCATCAAGAGATACAGGAAAACCACATAAAGTAAAATCTCCCGAACTATTGCCCACATATGTACCTCCTTCATTCTAAAACAAACCAGATAGGAGATCACAGATAAACTCGTGATTAACTCTTCAATGGCTAAATCTTGTCAAGTATTTAACATATGTAGTATATATTTTTAAGAATTTTCAACGATATGCAATTATCACTCTACAATCTTTAAATGGAAA
The DNA here is from genome assembly GCA_034401795.1 of Chaetoderma sp. LZ-2023a. Taxonomy (NCBI): domain Eukaryota; kingdom Metazoa; phylum Mollusca; class Caudofoveata; order Chaetodermatida; family Chaetodermatidae; genus Chaetoderma; species Chaetoderma sp. LZ-2023a. Next base: position 144,059,686 of record CM067372.1, read on the forward strand.
ATTGCAATCTCTTTAGAGATATTTTAAGGAAAATTTAAGAAAATAAAACCATTCCAATAATTATCACTATTATCTTGTAGATAAATTTCACTTATATATACATAGAAATGTGTGTTCATAATACATATTCTATTGCCTTTGAAACAGCCAGTTGTCTTAAAGTTACCATTAGATTAGATAAGATCGGGGATAAGATTTGGAATTAATTCGATTTTATACATATTTCTGGTCCTCTTGTGGAGGCCCATTGATGGAAATTTGGGGGAGGGCGCATCATTAAAAGCACCCAAATTTGCTAATAGCGTAAAGTTTACAAAAGAAAGAATTGCCGTTCTGAAGTCTGCATATACTTCAATCAGTAACGCTTCCTATCTTTCTGACATAGATACAGCAAAATAGCGCATGTTCCATTAATATTCTGTTGACTACCGGCGAAATGATATGTCTGGAAGCCATCACTGCATGGGGTAACTTCAAATTATTTTCAAAATATTTTACAACTTTCAAACATGGCTATCCTTTACGAAATTTGTGTCGGCTACATACACGAGTTTTATTCTAATTTCTCACCAGCATCTTATAGAGGTTTCATGAACGAAGATAAAAATTCGACTTGAAACGTGAATTTGCGATGTTCAGGAAGTATGCCAATTGTTTGGGTTTTCTCTTCTTAGAAGTTTTTCACGTTGCCTCGATTTTCTCTTCTTTAAAGGCTTCTCACAACACCATTGGTTTATTATTTTCTCTAAGCAATGCCATTATAGGAAGCAATACATCTCTAATAAGGCCCATCTTACCTTTGCTCTCTGGCATTGCGCAGGTACTCATTATTAAGCGGCAAAGGAATGGTGTCTTTCCATCCCTGAAGATATGCCATGTTGTCGCTGTCCTGCATGTCTCGCTCAGACAGATGTTTATGTAACCATTCTTCATCTTCTTTGAGGTCAGGGTTCTCGTTGTCCTCGTCCTTCTCCGGCTTCTTCAGGACCAATGCGAAGAAGACGGCAACCAAAATCACCTATTGACATAGATCAAGAATTGGCACAGGCGATTGCTTTATGGAGTCCACGCAATATACATCACAATATATCTATGCGGTCTCTAGGCGATTACGGGATTAAATAGAAAATCGCGATTATTTTTTAAATCATGAACTTATTTGAAAAAAATAAAATATTCGAATAATCGTGAATAATTTCTACCGAATAAAATATTTTACCGTTTGATTACTATTTAATGCGGTCCGTCACAATAATTGACGTTTTGCTTATCGAACGTATGCCCATTTGCAGACCAATAGAAGACTATTTAAAAAACTGGATCACTGGAATTCCACTGATACATGTTAAAAAATAGTCTTCTCTTGGCCTGCAAATGGACATTTCTAAACACCATTGACGCTTTCGTCATTGATATCCCTTTTTTGTTATGTCTAGGTGATTAGTTCCCAGGCTGATGAGTCTCGTATTATGATTATTCTCAAATAGTCTATCTTGATCGCTCAAAGCCATCTAGTGGTCTCTTAGTAAAAATGATTTGCGATAACCTGTTGCAGTCAAAACAGTGTGGCTCTTTTTAAGAGGGGTCGTTGGAAGACCACCTGTCTTAAAGAATTCCTATTATATGGTATGTCTGCAAAAGGCAGATAGTCACTTGAGCATCTCAAATCTAGTAAGCTATTCGCTCTCCAGACAACTTTCCACCATTCATCGCGCTTACTACTCTCTACCGCTATGCGGAACCGGTACCGTAAGCGCAATAAATTGTGGGAAGTTGTCTGGGGACCGAATAAAGACAAGCTGCTAAAAGATAGTCCTTATCTAAAACATGTGGTTATAACATACAAGTCATCCCACCCACCCACTCCGCCCCCAATCTAATATGGAATGCATGATCTTAATAGTGAAACGTAGATAGTGCTGCAAGATGGGATGAATAATAACAACTTTACATAAATGTTTCCAAATGTCTTTGAGCAAAGCAGATAACGTTATTAAAGCGCAAATGCAGAATCGACATTGTTTCGAGAACCGAAATTATAACTGAAGCTAATGTCACTCTTAGGTTACTTTATTGACAGAGAAGATTGGATCAATAGCTTCCGAGATATTTATAGATCCGTCATCTAATTCGATCCGGGTTTTACATCCAGATCACGGCTCTAATCCGAATATCTTACTTTACAGTAACACAGGATTAGTAGTTTGAGATATAGAGCTGCGTACAGACAGACGGACACGCACAGACACAATCGCACATCCCCGACGCAATGGACCTTTCCATTTTTCGCTATGCCCATCTCTAGCTAAGCTCCACCCACACCTCGTTCGTGTTGGGATTGACCTGTCTCTGACCTCCCTGACTGTCAATTTCCAGAAAACTATGCGGGTAAGCTGTTGAATATTTTGAAACTAATTCGACTGGGTGCTCTAGCGCCCATTCAAATTAGTTTCGAAATATTTAACAGCAGGTTTATTAAATAGCAAAGACATGCAATTCATACAACGTGTCGGACTATTCAGAGTTAAAGACGAACGATATGGAATCATTCATGATATCACGATTATGAGGTTAGCATGCACGTTAATTGTGACGTCATATGACGTCAGATAATAGATGGATACCCTGGAAATGGGAATTCCCGCTCACCCCTTCAGGTGCTAGGGTAATGGATGATTTCAGTTTATCCATTAATCATATGACGTTATAATCAACCAAGTGACGTGTAGGATGACGTCATAATCAATTACCTGATGAGTGACGTAGATAGGTTCGTCACGAACGCTTAATTGATGACGGACTAAGCGTTATAGTATGAATTGTATGTCTTTATTATTTAATAAATATGTCGTTGAATATTTTGAAAATAATTGACAGTAACAGCACCCCGTCAAATTAATTTCAAAATCTTCAACAACTTACCTGCATAGTTTTCTGGAAATTGAGATTCAGAGAGTGCAGGGATCGATCCCAACACCGTTAAAGCGTGGGTGGAGCTTAGCTAAAGATGGGCGGTGGGGGCATAGCTAAAACTGGACTCTCCCATTAACAAGTGCAATAGGTTGCATCAGTAGTCTATAACAGCAACAGTCTGTATCAGGAGATAGTTTGCTTAGCGGCTTTCCATGTAGGCAACAGCAATTTGTATCATGTGCGATATAGTTACTAGCTTCAGGAGCCAGCATACTTTAGTCTTGAGACAGTAAAGTGGATAAAGATGGGCATAATTTTCAATATCACAAATCAAAGGTAATGAAAGATTTGCGGGCTACAACACTCCACACTCACTAGATAGGTCTAACGAAAATTACTGCCATATTTGGGGTGAACAGAAAATGTATCAAATGTACGTATTTCGCACCCCCCCCCCACCCCGCCCACGATTCATCAGTAAATTTGTGTTCATCAAATTAGCGATTTTTCAGAGCATCTACGTCACATCATATGCTATAAAGTCTATCGCGGTCAAATGTCGTCTACATTACATTGCCTCTAAGGAGCAGTCGCAGACTTAATATTATGGACTTAAGATAGTGCGTATAGTTTTGTTTATCATGATCCAACATTCTCGGCTTACCAACTTTGTTCCCCTTGAGTACACAATCTTTGCAATTTCTCACACAGATTCTCACTCTCTCGCATACCAGTAACATACTCTCAGGCCTACATATACTGTCAGGATGTGATATCTGCGTAAGCGTTTACCTTAAGCGGTTGTGACAGAAATATTGATTCAAACACGGATATGATAAAAGACAAGAGCCACTCTTCTGACTTCGTCCGTCCAAATACGCCTCCGAATTCCACGGCCAACCAAAATGACACTGCCACACTGGCAAATGCTAGCATATAGGCTACGTACTTGAAGAAAAATGGTAACATGAATTGCTTCTTTGCTTTAGGTGGTGGCTTACATCGTTGTCCAGGTTGTGGTATCTCGATGCTTGTTGCTGGAGCTATACGGGCTTTCTTCGGCTCTACATACTGACTAGTTGTATTGGTTTGATAGGCATCGATGCTTTGGTTTTCCAAGTTTTGCATGTGTACGCTTAAGCTTAACGTTGACATCGGGCGCTGTAATGCGTACGGAGATGCGCTTCTGTTAGTGCCATCATACTCTAGTGATGGCGCAGATGGTGCTAACAATGGAACGTCTAAATTATCCTTATTTCGGGTTGAACCTGGCTTTGGTTGCTGCAACTCCTGCGTCGGCTCACTTTCTTGTAGAGTGCTAAATGAAATGTGGACTTTACGTAGCTGTTTTCTCGGGTTGGGTCTTGAATACCGAAATAGTAACGTTATTATCAAGCCAGGCGGAAATGCCATAAGACTGCTCAATACACCAACATACAGACCAGCTAGGGTAAACGAGAATGGGCCCACTTTGAACATCTGTGATGAGGCACTGTCTGCCGCCCTGTACCACGCCAGACTGGCCATCATACTAGTAAACAGTAAACTCAGACAACAAGTCAAGCGTTGGACACGAGTAAAATTACTCTTAGCTGGCCGATTGACCACCGAAAACCACATATGACTGTCACTGAAGCTTTTCTTGGTCTTTGTCCAGAACAGATGTTGAAAGCTGGTCAGCTCTTTCTTTCCAGCTATTGGAATTACCCGATCAATCTGAAAATTAAAGTAGAATAGTTGAGGCTTGTAGGTAAAATTGGTTTTAACCAATACAATATTTCCTACATTGTAGAAGAGCTTTCGCATTTGTTCATTCTATTTCATAGGATTAATAATGGGAATCAGGAGTTGAATATTGTGAGACTAATTCAACTGCAAGACGTTGCTGTAACGGCTTGCAGTCAGATCAATTAAACATATTCAGTAATCTTCCTGTACATATATGAAATTTATATACTGGTATTTCAGTGGTATGAAGGTTAATTGTATAGTAAATTAGGAACGTCTGCTCACAAATGATTTTCCTTTGCTAATACTTTGTTTTGGTTACCTTAAAAACAAGTATGATGGCGTGTTTTCCGATTCAACAAACTAACTTAAGGAACCAACCTAATTTGTGCGAAGCAGCAGCCGATCCTTCGGGCAGGTTAAGCCATAATTGCACACTTATTTTACCTGACCGTCATCCTCCTCGACTGCCAACCAGCGATTGACAATGAAGTAGAATTTAGTTCCAGTCTGGATGTCAGTCACCAGGCAACGGCTGAAGTACCAGGATGGATCATCACCAGTGTTGTCATGCCATACACTGCAGACCAAATGTTAGGAAGTAACGAAATCATTAGAAACAATGCCATTTGCATTACTTCCTCCATCTTAGCCATCCTAACAACCCCTTGGTCCTCCTCCGACTCCTCTCCCTCCCTCCCTCCCTCCCCCTCTCTTACTCACTTACTAACTCACTCACTCGCTCAATCGCTCACTCACTCACTCACTCACTCACTCACTCACTCACTCACTCACTCACTCACTCACTCAAAAACTCACTCACTCACTCACTCACTCACTCACTCACTCACTCACTCACTCACTCACTCACTCACTCACGCAGAGCAATCATGGCCTATTGTTTATATTAGAATATCCACCGATATTTCTTTATGTATGCATCATCTACGATCAGCTAGGTATAGCGAAACGATCGGTATCCACATTGTCCACAAACCAACGTCTCATATGATGATCTATGTTAATTTAAACAAATTTAGTCATAAATTTAAAGCTACAACATTTTCATAGTTTTCATAATTTATCCCATGTATTGTTCTCCTATACAAACTAAAGAGCATACCGCAGATGCGACAATGTTCCCAAGGATCTCGGTACAGCCATTATGAAGGTGTCTAATGCGGACCTCTGTAGCACTGGCCTCTTGTCATCTATCAAAACGCGGGGTGGGGTCTCATCATGGTCGCCCGTAAATATCAATGACACTCGGGCACTGGTACCTAATATGGAAGAGATAAGATACCGTAGCAAAATATGCCATCAATGGATGGGGTACCAAAATGGGAATGAGGTGCTGGAAAATTGGCGTGCATTGGTTTATTAATCAATCCTTTTAAGATAGCAAATCTGTTACGGTACATGCCATACTATGTAAGAACTATTGTGCTGAATGTTTTGAAACCTATCTTATGGGAAGTTGTTGCTGCCTACGACAGAAACAGATCTTCGCGTAGTATATGAATAACCAGAATTGACCATGATCTAACAACACACACAATAGTTTCGATTGCTCTGTCAAAAAAGAATTTCACCAACGTCTGGCAGACCAACTAACTTTTCCTATCGCACCTAATGTGCCAAAGTGGATGAGTCTGGAAGATCTGTTTGCTTTTATCTTTACCTGCATTAGTTCTGGATCCAGTGGCAATACGTAGCTCATACAGGTATTTGTCACGGGGGTCGTTGTCAGGTAGCGGTGTAGCGCCAGCCTAAACGAAGCACAGTATATAATGGCCTTTTCCAGTTTAGCCATCCATCATATGACGTCACATAACGTCATAATCAACCACGTGACGCGTAAGATGACGTCATAATCAATTACAGCATGAATTACTCGATTTAGTCCGTATTAATGTCAAGTTAGTTTCAAAATAATTAACAGCTTTTCTGTATACTTTTCTGGAAATTGATAGTCAGGGAGTTCAGGGATCGATCGATCCCAACACGAGCGATGTGTGGGTGGAGTTTAATGGACCTTTCCTCTTTATCAATCCATCATATGACGTCATAATCAACTACGCGACGTGTAGAATGGCATCTTAATGAATGACGTCATGAATGACGACGATACGTACGTCACGAACGCATATTTGAAGACTATGAGTTGTTGTACGAATTGCATGTCTTTACTATTTAATAAATATTCTGTTGACTATTTTGAAACTAATTTGACTGGGCGTTGGTGCTGCCATAAGCATAAAAGCCAAATTAGTTACAAAATATTCAACAGCTTACTTGTACAGTTTTCAGGAAATTGATAGTTAGGGCATTCGGGAATCGATCAATCCAAACACGGCGAAGTGTGGGTGGACCTTAGATAGAGATGGGCGGGGCATAGCTAAAACTGGAAAGGTTTATTAGTATCATCGACAATGGGAAAAGAAGATTGACTGAGAGATAGTTATCCAACAGCCATTTATTGGATGTTATTGAGAGCGAAGATGAGATACCACATACTGTATTTACCACTTGGCCAATGTTATGTACAGTTTTGTTTATTTCAACAGTTTTGCATAAGGTTTATAGCATATTTGGACCCATGCATTAGCATTGCTAACACCTGCGATAAACTAATGGTGGAAAGATTTCCCGTTTTATGTTTCCACATCTGTTATAAGATGGAGTTGCTTCAATGTAGACCAGACCATTGGTGGAAAGAGAAGTGTGCATGCACACACATACATTCAGGTTACACAAAAATGTACATGTTGTAAGATTTCCAGCAACGATGGATATCTGCAGATCCAGTGGAAATGATACTGTTGATGCGAAGACTAAATTTTGAGAATATGTGTACTGTAGATTATACAGAACCGTCGAACTTACTTTAACAATGTCCTGTTTATCGCGCTTCCTCGCCCATATTAACATCACTCCATAGAAACACATTACGGAGATCATGGTGGCGAAGATGACGGGATTTTGGTCTAGTTTGGTGAATCCAGAATTATTCAGGTCAATGGAATTCATGGGTACGACAAACCCGGATGTGAATGACGACATGTGTTTAGCAAGACAGTGCGCACGATCCGCTGTAGTTAATGGGCCGACCTTTATACATAACACATTAAATTGAAATTAAAAATAATTTAAATTACATTAACGGTCCATATTCACACGAAATCATGAAATCATCATTTTGGTGTGAATTTGTGTGAATATACACTACATTTAAATTTAAATTTACTTTAATATAAAATTTAATTTAAAATAAAATAAAAGATCTTATAGTTAGGCTAAATTTACAGTGCATCCCGATACAAAGCCCAGTGAAACGTGTTCATAATGGACATGGTGCAGCCCTACTCAGAGATAACCACACATATTTCCAAAATAAAATAAAAGCTTCGGTTGAATACTTTGAACATTATGTTCAAGATATTCAACAGAGCATTTCTTACTAACTAATATGTTTGTTTTTGTTTTAGAAACATATTAACTTATTTAACAGCTGTGCCGTATTGTAAGGGTATCTGTTTCTAACAGGGTTTTATTTCTAGCAAGTGGCCATTTTCCCTTCTCTGGTGAATATTTTGAAATTAATTTGATTGGGTGCTGGTGCTGCCCAGACTGTATATTAAATAGTAAAGAGATACAGTTCCTACACTTGACGGAATATGTCCATGATGGAGCTAGATACATCATTCATTACGCCTTGTGGTTGCGACATCAACCTATATGTGATATAATTGACTATGACGTCATAAACTTGAGCGACATATCTCATTTATCCATTGAAGATGGCTGCACAATATTCATGAGAATTCACTGACCCTGACACCAGTGGTTGCCCATGCGTCATTATCATCGTCCCAGTAAGCGCACATCGTGCTGTAGATAGACATGTCATATGTGACTGGTACATACTCAGCCGCTGTTTCACTGGTCGACGAGTCCGCGCCATCAGCTGCGAGAACATTAAACGATACATTATATTATCTTTTTTACCATTCTCGTCTACACATAGTGCCAATTAACAATTTGCTTTTAAAGATAACGAGATGGTGGGCTAAAGGATTTAGTTGATATTTACAATATAATTGAAGTGTAGGGCCTATAGGGTACCCCCAACTTCTGTGGATTATCATTCCATTGATGCGCTTGAGCAATAATGCTATTAACAGTTGTACAATTACCATTTTCTGTGTCAAATTTCGGACATGGAAGTTGCTGAGTGACCTCTACAAAACAATCCTTTTTGAGGCCCAATTCGAGAAACTTTCGAGAAACTTTCCGGCTTTTTGAGGCCCAATTCGAAAAACATTCCGGATGAAACGTCAAAAGGCTTAACGTACCATTGCAAAATCCAGCAACCCACCATATAAAATAGGACATCAACGATATGGGGGGGGGGGGTATGGTGGAAGCTGGACGCCAAAATAATTAAACTACAACAACAGAACTTTTACAGAACGTTAGCAATACTGTCCTTTACTACTCGGGATGCAGGAGAAGACCTCAAAGAAACCTCACCTCCGATACCTCCACACACACACACGCCCACACGGCTGGTGGAACGCACATTCCTTCCCTGACTACACCCGCACCCATATTAGTCAGTAAGCCACTGGCTTCTCAAATATAACATTGACAATCGAGCACTTACACGACGCTTCGATCGTGGCGTTGACGTTTAAACTGCGTTCTCGAACTCCAATGTAGTATTGGATCAAGCCGGTGCCTCTGAAAATACACCAGTGTACACACCTTGATAGTAAAATCCTACTCCGATATCTAACAATAACTTAGCAATAAACGACAACCGATAACGATAAATTATATCGACACATTATCGTAGTTCACTATTCAGTAAGAGCACACAGTATCTCTGCGAGCTTTGATCCTTTCATGACGAAGCCGGCCAAAAGCGGCCTCTGCACTAGTCTTGAAGAATGCCCAAAAGAAGACTATTTTTGATATTTTACCGCTGGAATGACTGGCTCGATATCCGAGCCAGTCATTTCAGTGGTAAATTGTCAAAAATAGTCTTCTCTTGGCCTGCAAATGTACATTCAATAAAGAAATAATTTGATTTTCCTGACCAAATTTAGCCATTAAATGGACAAAGGAAAACTCACACTGTCTGTTACTATTGGCTCAGGTGATATAATATTACACACATGCAGACATGGGGAAATTACATTGCCAATGTAATTAATTATAATTACAATTACTTTGCAAAAAAGTCAATTATATTACAATTAAAATTGCTCCATTTTGTGAATGTAATTAATTACAATTACAATTACTTTTTACCAATATATGTGTATGAATTAATATATGTGTGTACGAATTGGTTGCTATGCAACGGCAAGTGTGTGAATGTGCATGTGTGTGTTGAATAAATAAACAAAGAATTTTATGCAGTCATACTTTACTTTGAAATAAACCAACATCTTTATTTTAAATCAATGCACACATATAGGTACTAGCAAAATGGTATCTGCAGTGGTTTTGATAAATGCCCATTTGCAGACCAAGAGAAGGCTCTGTTTGAACTGTATCAAGTCTAGAATGAAGAACTCGAAAACAGAGACAGTCATTGCAGCGGAAATTTTTCAAAAGTAGTCCTCTCTTGGTACGCAAATGGATATATTCTGTGAGAAAATAATCTGTCTCAGGTCTGCATGTACTCTTTCATTAACCCGTAACATGGTTCACCCAGATGTCAAAATTTTAAAATTTCAAATTAGATTAAAAGATGAACTGTTGTTCATTTTTCAACAAATTTGGTGGAAGATGTTGCTGTCGTAGTCTCATAGACAGCGATATCTTGTCTAAGAATGTACACCAGTTTCTTTGCTATCGACATAAAAAAGGATAGAATATTGACCCTGAAGAGGCCGTTAAATGGCCGGTATGTAGTCAATCCATACCCTAGCAAATCTGGCTTCAGCAGTGGTCTTGAGCAGTCCGTTTCTAGGGTAAGAAGAGAATATTTTCTTAAATTTACCGCTGGAATAACTGGCTCCCTACCCAAGTGTTGAATTACAAATAGTCTTCTCTTGGCCTGCATATGGACAATCAATGAGCAGACGATTTTCAATTGACAAATCTTTAGCTTTAAACAATTAATGTACTGCATCGTATAGAAAATAGACCAGGAGGTACCTAACCCTTTTCAAGGAGAAAATTCTTTAGGATGTCTGACATATTCAGTTTAATATTTTGAAAATAATTTGACTGAGAGCTCTTACTACCTACATGTATTCAACCAGCGACATTTAGCTAAGCTATTTTCAAAATAGTCAACCGAATAATTCTTACAATGTGAGCAAATTTGTAATATCTCATCTGTATAGTTGAAAGGGGGTCTACAAAACCATTAATAAAATCAACAAAAGACTTTTGTGAATGGATAAAATGAAACCACTGAGGGGATTGCTGACCACTGGTGGAGTTAGCCCTATCAATAATACTCATCCCCAGTGGTAAAGTAAATATAGGCACACTAAGTTATTATTACTATAATTTGTTTGCAAGTTGATTTATGTTGAACAGCTACATATTTCTCACTTATTTTCAAAATATTGTGCAATTCCAGATTCCTGAAATTTAGAGTTAAAGATATTAGGCTGATCTAGAAAAACACAGGCCATGAGGATATGACTTTTGTGTGCATTTAAACATGACTCTAAAGGACACCATGGTGACCATATACAGAACTGTCCTTTATACACAGGTGTCATAATTGTCATTTAGGAATTAAACCTTTCAAGGAGATGTCTGAAAAATGTGGTTAACTATTTTGATAGCAAATTGATTGTAAGTTGTTGCAATCTAAGGCACCCTAGATTTCCAGTAAAATTATCTTCAAATTTTAGTATCTTTCTTAGCCATTTGAACGTGAAAGAGCAAATATGAAAAAGTACATGCATTTTACCAAATACCCGGTTTAATATTTTGAAACTAATTTGACTGGAAGCAGTTGCTCCCTAAAGCAACAACAGAGTATGGCAGCAAATATTTCTGGTCAAATTAATGTTAATTACGACTTTTGAGGTCAACGAACAAATACCATAAATCACATGTACATATTCTTAAATAAATATGTGTTTAATATTTTGAAAATAATTTGACTAGAGCAGTAAGGCAGCAACAGCTTCCACTAAAATTAATTTTACTTAACCATTTGAACCTGAAAGAGCAAATATGAAAAAGCACATACATTCTCTCAACTATCCTGTTTATTATTTTGAAGCGCTTGCTGTATGACACAGTTGCTGCCTTAGATAGCAACTGCTTCCAGTCAAATATGTCATGCAGCAAGCACTTCCAGTCAAATTAATGTTAATAAGCCCAAAGAATAAATACAAAAAATCACATGTGCATTTTTAACAAATATTTCTTTTTAATATTTTGAACCTAATTCGACTGAGACAGGAAGGCAGCAACAACTTCTTGTCAAATTAATGTAAAAAATTAAACTAGTATAATGATAATGTGATTTGTTATACATTGTGTACATGCCTAATGCACTAGGGTTTGTTATGAAGAATTAAGAAGAGATATTAAGTTATAGTGTCAGCATCAAACAGACCTTCAATTTTTGTATGTAATTGATAAAGTAATTGACATTACCAATTACAAAATTTTCAAATGTAATTAATTACAATTCAATTACAATTTCTTTTAGTTACTCAATTACAATTACAATCAATTACTTGAAAAATGTAAATAAATTACAGCTAATTACAACTACAAATTACAATCACCCCATGTCTGCACACATGGACTATGCACAGTGTTGCTTAGAGTCTTATCAAGCCGTTAAATACAGATTCTCACGCCGTAATAACAAAATCTTGGTACATGCCTACAGTTTATTCATATAATTTTCAACCAATCAGGACACCGATAGGCTATCTGCCTCGGCATATGCGCTATCATATAGGCGACATATAGGCCGGAATTCAATAAGGAGGTTTTAACCCGGTTTAACTTAAACCGGATAACAAATCGCAAAGTAATTGCCCGGTTAGTATTATAGATAGGGTCATAGCTTCCCAGTTATATTAGTTGAGACCCAGACCACGCACCCGTCAAAAGATGGGGCCCTACAACCAATATATGGACATCCTTCGGAAGTGCGAGGGGTTCTTTGATGCCCCACCCATTTAGAAGGAATACGTATGTTTGGGCATTTAGGCCACACCGCTTGCACGGGGCGTGATATAGCTCTCAACCCGTAAAAAGTGGGGGTCTATCAACCTATCTACACAACTAGCCATATTACTTTGTGATTTGTTGCCCGGTTTAAGTTAAACCGGGTTTAAACCGCCTTATTGAATTCCGGCCCTAGAGTATGACAGTTGAGTGCAAAAGCAAACATATAGATAAGCTTTTGAGTATTTTGAAGCTGATTTGACTGCCAAACCTAGCTAGATATCTTGTGACATCTTACTAACATATAAGAGTAAAGCTCGAAAAAACCCCGTTATATGTTTCCAAAATCAAAAAAAGAAACATGTTAGTAAGAAATGTTCTATTGAATATTTTGAACAAAATTGGCTGGGAAGACAGTGCTGCCTTAGGCAGCAATGGCTTCCAATCCAATTTTGTTCAACATTTTCAACAGAAGGCCTATGTTTTATATTGCTTTGGAAAAAACACAAATTATTTCTGAACTGTGCTATGTATAAAAAAATAAATAAACCAACATACTCGGGTTGTGCTGGCAAAAAGCATGTCCAACGGTCTGGCTCCTCTAGGACAAAAGACGAGCGGAGAGATTTCTGTTTTGCTGTTAGGTTTTTTACGTCATTTCCGTCTAGATAGGACATCATTTCTGCAACTTTTTCATCAGAAAGTGGCAGTGTACAATTGAAGTCGTGGCTCGCTTCTGTAGGCGCGGATCCTTCACGAAAGTACAATATGAAACCCGTATCGGTAGTAGTAGCGTTGTCCGTGCCATTGGTGACCGGATCCGTCAGTGTAGTGACTGGGTCAGTTCCATTGTCCGTGGTGTTTCCAACTTCTAGCGCTACATCCATCCTGATATGACATGAATACATTTCCTTAACATCTATGATGTGAAGAAGCATGTTGTCATCCGGGCCAGTTGTTGCATTCCTAATCACTTCGACTTTGTTCACAGCCTGTTTCCGGTTGATGAAAATGTCAAATTCCTGCTGGACATCGGACACTTCCACTGGACTTCCGCTTGTGTTCAGGAACCCTATAGATATGACGTCACCACCGACACTATTGGTCAAATTCGAATTCCCATCAGCCCATGCGTATGGGGATTCCGGGAAGCGAAGTATCTACAAGAAAAAGAGAATTTTTAAATTTAAAGTGTCTTTATTTCACGAGTATTATCCAGCAGTCTGGTTTCGAGGACGTGAGGATGCTTAACCATCGTTATTAGGATGCACATTACGCCAGCATAGTGCTGCCATTTGGGTGGGTATTAGGTCTCTGTTAAATTTAATAGTACGTCCACGTGTGCGTGTGTGCATGTAGGCCAATGTGTGTGTGTATGCATATGTATGCGCGTGCGGCCATGTGTGCACACGTGTGAGTGTTTGCGCCAGCATAGCAGCAGATAACAATACACACTTGTGCCATAATGAAGAAATCCGAACTGTTAGAATCGCCAAATGCCACCTCTGCATCAGGTAACAAGACGCTTGACCCCTCGGCACTTTTCAGGATAGGACCTAGAAAAATCAATAGAGAAGTAAAAAGCAATCAGGGAACATAAACCATCATTCTTTCATTATGTCGCCGTTTCTCGAATTTTCCTCATTTTCTTTATGCGCGTCCAAAGTCGATGATTTGTAGCTTACATTCGCATTGACGATTTCAGGACGATCATCTTCACAAACACAACCAGAATCGATTTTAAAGATAATCTGTCGCTGGAGGTAAACTTCGGTTTCAGCTGCAATGGAGAAATCCAGTTTTAGATATACCCGCCCATTTTTGGTTAAGCTCCACTCACCCTTCGCCCGTCTTGGGATCAATCGATTACTGAACTCCTTGACTACCAATTTCCAGAAAGATATACAGGTAATCTGTTGAATATTTTGAAACCAATTTGAATTGGTTCAACAGTCAAATCCGTTTCAAAATATTCAACAACAATTTTATTAAATAGTAAAGACATACACTTCGTGCAACAATGCTTAGTCCGTCATCAATTAAGCGTTCGTGACGAACTTATCTACGTCATTCACGACGTAATTGATAATGGCCTCATCCTACACGTAGCTCATTATGATGTCATATGATTGATGGATAAACTGGGACCGTCCACTACGCTAGTGGTTGCGGTGATGAAGACTTCTTTAATCTCAGTTGGACCAATGGAGAGGTTCCTCAGTGCTGGAAGGAAGCCAGAATGACTCCTATTTTGTGAAAAGGGAAGAACAAGACGAAAGTGCTGAGCTACCATCCTATCAGTCTTACAAGCTGCATATGCAAGACCATGGAGCGCATCGTCAACCAGCGGTTGCAGTGGTACCTGGAGTCGGAGAAATTTTATAGTTTCAGAGCAGGCTGGCTTCAGAAGATACAGGAGCACAGAAGATCAAACAACACATCTTGCACACGTCATAGAGGACACTCTTCAAGCCAAGAAGGTGATGCTAGCTGCCTTTGTCGATCTGCAGAAGGCATTTGACAAGGTGTGGAAGGATGGCCTCCTCGTGAAGCTCCGGCGCACAGGCATCGGTGGCAACATGTTCCGATGGACCAAGTCATACCTACACATACCTACACAATCGCAGAGCTAGGGTACTGGTGGATGGACAATCTGGACAGAATGTATTGCTGAGACAAGGGGCACCACAAGGCGGAGTATTATCACCAACTCTGTTCATACTCTTCATTAATGACATCGTAGCAGAGCTGCCCAATGGGATCCAAGCAGCCCTCTATGCAGATGACCTCGTACTCTGGTGCACCGTGGAATACACAACGACTTCCACGTACAGAATGCAGCTCGCCTTGGACAGAATTACAGCTTGGGCCAATCGCTGGTGTATTACCATCAACAAAGAAAAATCATCAGCCATGCTATTCTCACTGTCCACCAAAACCAAGGTTGACAATCTGACACTGGGCGGTACTCCACTCGAGTACGAGGACAAGCAGACATACCTGGGAGTCACATATGACAGAAGATTAACATGGAATGATCACATACAGAACGCAGAGGCAAAGACCAGAAGAAAGCTAAACATCATGAGGAAGCTGGCAGGAACAAAGTGGGGTGGCAATGAAAGAATCCTCAAGACCATCTACATAGATACCGTACGACCACACCTTGAGTATGGATCCAGCTCATGGATGACAGCAGCTAAATCTCATCTACAGAACCTCGACAGAGTACAAAACCAGGCACTGCGCATCATCACTGGTGGAATGAGATCAACACCAATAGAAAAAATGGAGCAGACAGCAGGCATCCACCCCCCACCCCCACTTAGTAAAGGAAGGGAATGCAAAGCACTGATCCAAGCTGCAAAGTTCAAATCGTTCAACAACCACCCGATGAAGATCAGGCAAGCACAGCTGTCATCAGGAAGACTTAAAAGATCAAGTTTTGTGAAAGAGACAAAAGCACTTCAAAGGAAACACCAAGAAATGGTGCCAGCACAAATAGAAGACCCAAACCACACCCTTGATCCTCCACCCTGGGAAAACAAACTAGAGAGCATAGCTATTCGCACCACAGTACCTCATCTCACAACCAAAGATGAACACAGCGATGTGAGCAAGAAGGCCCTGACCCTAGCCATGCTGGAAGAAATGTACCCTCAGGAGACATGGATAAGGATCTACACAGATGGATCAGCCAAAGATGCAATTAGGAGCGGAGGTGCCGGACTACACATACAGTATCCAAACGGACAACATGAGTCAGCTGCAATACCGACAGGCAAACATTGCACAAACTACAGAGCTGAAGTCGAAGCACTGGTCCATGCAGCTAATACCATCAGCAGAACAGCACACCCTATTGCACAGATTGTCTTTTTATCTGATGCCCGCTCCGTCCTTGAGGCTATCACCAAAGCTAAGCTGCCACAACTTGAAGAAGCACTACAAACCATCAAATGCTTTCGGATAACATTGCAGTGGATCCCCTCACACTGTGGAGTCCAAGCAAATGAGGAAGCAGACAAGATAGCAAAGGTGGATGCAGGAGAGAATCAGACAGAAAACATGGTTACACATAAAGATATGAAGGCTATCATCAAGTCACTCTATAGAACACCTCAATCAGAAGATGCCTACCATCATCTCTCGAGGCCAGAGCAAGTGACCATTTTTCGTCTCAGAACTGGACATAACAGACTAAACCAACACATTTACAGGCGGTTCCACCTTACGACATCGCCCGCTTGTCTTTGTGGAGAAGCAGAACAGACCACAGAGCACATACTTCAATGTTGCAGTACGTATCAGCTGCTGAGAGAAGAGATCTGGCCTTTGTCAACCTCTTTTCTTGAAAATCTGTATGGGCCTGTGGAAGAACTGCAGAAAACCACAGATTTCATCTTGAGAACGGCTCTCCGAGTGTGATACCAGCGATCGAAAAGAAGAAGAAGACTATATTTTTCTAACTAATGGGCCTTTCTAATTATTCTTCCGGGTACGGGAAGTATTTCTTTTCCTTGAGGACGATATGCTTTAAAAAATACATGCTTTCAGTTGTATATATATATATATATATATATATATATAAAAGTATACTTTATTAATTACCGTTACATAATTTCAAGGTAAAATTAGCAATTAAATAACACTTTACTCAATTTGTATAGAGATTTCGTTATTCTAAGTTTTCTATTTAAATTCGAACAGCGGTAACAACAAACGACGACGACGACGACGACGACGACAACGAGATATTTCTCTTAACCAGACCGAATTATTGAAGATGAAAATGGTGTTTCATGATATCTCTCAGATCATACATCAGTATAGTTGGCCATATATACAAAATAATTAGGACATACAAATACAAATAGAACCTTAGAGCTCGTCCATTTAGCTTACAGTGTATCTCACCTTCATGTATGGCTACCCTATCAAAACATGCAGGTGTCTGCAATATCTGTTGGATAACACACCTACGCATTTTATTTCAGCATCATCGACATTAATCCAACCCCATTTTGGTCAATCAGACTTTGTGCTCTCTTGAAGTTAACCCAATATACATTTTTGAAAAATGAATTCACATTCCTCAATTTTCACACATTAGAGGTATTTTTTCAGGGTATGCTTTGGATAAGTACATAAGTTGCATTTTCACCACTACGAGTGGCGGTCATCTTGGATTTCATTGCCATGGAGAAAAGGATTCCTTACTTTCAACTTCGTCGAAGAAAATGTGATTTTGAGTTTACCAGAAAGTTAATTTGTTAATGGCTTCCGGTGGTCATTTTGTATTTCTAGTTCTACCGCATTTGGCACATAATTTTCAGCCCGCATAGGAGCTTACTTTGTAACAATCACTGTAGAGGACCAAATATCAACCATAAAACTTTACTGGCCAGACGTTGGTCACGAAATGTGAGATTACGACCCTACTAAATCTGATTCTGCAATGAACACCAACCACATTCAAGTAAACATGTTATCAACATCATCCTGCAAAAGACTTGCACACTGCTGTTTATGCAAACTGATGTTGATAGCCACGTTTCACTGACATTGTAGAGTAGGATTTCGGTCCTTACAGAGCAGCATTCGGCTGTCTAAAGAACGCATTCACCATGTCACATATAGGCCCATATATACGATTCAGATAGATTGGTGTTATTGAAAAGATATGTTTAAAATGTGCGTGCGTGCGTGCGTGCGTGCGTGCGTGCGTGCGTGCGTGCGTGCGTGCGTGCGTGCGTGCGTGCGTGCGTGCGTGCGTGCGTGCGTGCGTGCGTGCGTGCGTGCGTGCGTGCGTGCGTGCGTGCGTGCGTGCGTGCGTGCGTGCGTGCGTGCGTGCGTGCGTGTGTGTATCAACTCTCTTGAGATCCTCTATAGTGCATAACTCACTCTCATTGATCTTATCTGTGCACATCTTCACAAGGTCAATAGAGAGTGAATCCGAGCGCAGGGAGGATGACTTCTCACCACCTACTTTCTTATTAAACACCTGTACAGACAGATTGTCAGTCAGGTTCTTGTATCTGCCAAAATTTTCTTTTGCCTGCAAATATTAAGACGAAGATCAGAAAAATAATACTGAAATACACATTGTCAAAGAATATTGCATATCTGGACAATAATGTATTGGTGCCTAGGTTCACAGGGAGAAACGGGTCTTGTTTTATCCGCAATACTAGAAATTCTGAAGACCAGGTAAACAATGATTAAATAAAGATAGCCAGAAGCCGGCAAAAAACATGATAGAAATGTGCACGGTTTGATACAATCTAATTATTCAAAAGATGCATATTAACCCCTTTTGTGTAACTGTAACCCTTTAACTGACCAAAAAATAACTTTGCAGTGGTCTTAAGACATGGCTATTTGAAAGGCCTAGAAAAGAGTATTTTGACTATTTACCACTAGAATGACTGGCTCTGTAACCGAGCCACTCATTCTAGTGGTAAATTTTCAAAAAATACTCTTCTCTCGGCCTGCAAATAGAGCCTGGCTAAGTAAAAACTTAATTTTCTTTACCATTACCGTTTAATGGTCAGCCGGCGAAGAAAAATGCAGTGGTAAATTTACAAAAATAGTTTTCTAAATTTAAAATATCTTGAAAAATATTGACCATCAAAATGTTTGATATATCAATTATTATTTTTGAACGCTTTGAGGCTCTGTTGACACAAAGGGGGCTAATAAAACCTCTGAGATTCTTTGAAATTAATAACAACTATAGTATTACAGTAACTGAGAGAGGCCTGAATGGAGCTCGTTTTGAAAAACGGTTGCCCCGAAGATGAATCAAAGGCTGCTTCCATTCACAGCCATTCTAGAAATAAATATTAGATCTTATGCTACAGAGAAAAGAACACAACGCCATATTCTAAATGTCGGAGTTTGTCATGGATATACTAAACATGGGCAACTAAGGTCGCACAGTGGTATAAAATGGCTCTATGGCTATAATTGCTCAATTCACCTTTCCAGAGTATCCATCCATCAGCTGACCTCGTTTGACGTCATAATCAGCTCAGCGCGTGTATGATGACGTCACAATCATTACGTCACAAATAGAGACCGTCACCAAATCTCAAATACTCCGACACGTTGCACAAATTGTATGTCTTTGTAATTCTTTGCTATTTAAGAAACATGCTGTTGAATATTTTGAAACTAATTTGACTGGGCGCTGTTGCTGCCTTAAGTCAAATTAGTTTCAAAATATTCAACAGCTTACCTGTATAGTTTTCTTGAAACCGATAGTCAGGGAGTTCAGAGATCAATCGATCCGAACACGAGCGAGGTTTGGGTGGAGTTTAGCTAGAGATGGGCGGGGCATAGCTAAAACCGGAAAGGTCCATTCTGTATGGTTTTAGCAAGTTTAATTCTAACAAAGTAAATACAAAACTACACGCTGTAGTGCAACATATTCTGTATCTAAGTCTATACTCCATACTAGTTTCCTCAAAACTAGATTTGTGAATTTGAATTTGGACTCAAGGTGAATTGATTTACCTTTGTTTTGGCTGATTTTGCCTCATCAATTTCCTCCGCAGTCCTAGTGGATGACGCTAGTTTACCGGTCGCCGATTTCACTATCTGAACGTTAGCTTTAACTATGTTACCTGTAATGCAATAACATCGTTCTCTACAATCAGAACTAAAAGACCAATTGCTGTAACTTTGTGCTACTTCGTCTTGATAAAGGTATGTGACCAGTGAAAATTGATGTTAGTTGTTGGACTTTGATCAATTTTGCATTGCACAATTCATCAAATTCCAGGAACTAACATCTAAATTTTAAACCTAAACAACCATTAAATTAAAACAATACTGGTATATATATCAGAGCTCACTGGTATACATTAAAACATATTTTACAAGGATAGACGCAGTGAATATTAAACATTTCGATATCCAAATGGATGAACTGTTTCATGGCTAAGTCGATCAAAACGGGCCGCTGTAGTGGGCTGGAGGAATATTCATTTGCATGCCCAGTGAATACGAGTTTCGAAAATTTACCAGCGGTAGATTTTCTAAAATTGGCATCTCTTGGCCTGCAAATTTACATTAAAAAGCAAGTGGTTTGACATCCTTGACCAGAGTTAGTCATTAAGGCGTTAAAAGCATTTCATTATGTACCACTACGGTGAAACATAGCATTGGTCTGCCTGTAGAAAGTAAGTGCTGTTCTCGCATCAGTTCTTCCTTTATTATTCTTGGGCGTGGTCTTGTCCAAACCTCTTGCCATCCGGTTCTTATGCTACAATCTTGGGACGACTTTATAATAACACATGATGTAGATTTCTATTCAATATAATTTCGACATGGCTAATAGCTGCTAAGTAATGCCACAAAAGGCCACATAGTATATGTATGGGAACAATATTAGAACTGTATTCTCCTCTAGCATTTTAGCCAAGCAACTGAGAAGACGTCTAGAACATTATATTGCTATTTGCATTCGCTCCAGCATCTTCTTGATTCACTGAACGGGTTTCGAGAAAATGCTGAATAAGCAAATTTTAATGCATTTTGTAACTCAATATTCCCAACACTATTGGTTAGATGTAGACCTACTATTGTACTGTTGATATATAAAATAAACATTGTCAGTATACATATACTTCTGTTATTAGAAATATGTATATCGTCATCTATTTCAGTGAGTTCTCAATAAATGGCATGATTCTGGTCAGATCATATTGGTATTAGCATACCCGATCAGGTTTCTGGGATATTATATTATTTGTGCTGCAAACAACTTATTCTATAGTCAATATAATAGGGTTTGATTTGCTCATAAATTACACAAATAATCCTATGCTTCGTTTGATCTGAATTCTGGTAGGCATCTCCAAATTCAATCATTCTAAAGAGTTTCCATAAAGGTCGCCAGTAGATTGTTGTCTATTCGTGATTTACTGAGAAATGTTTCAATGGACCTTTCCAGTTCTAGCTAAGCTCCGCCCACGCTTCGCACGTGTTGGAATCGATCGATCCATCAACTCTCTGACTATCGATTTCCAGAAAACTATACTTGTAAGCTGTTAATTATTTTGAAAGTAATTCGACTGGGTGCTGCTGGTCTCTATGGCCCAGTAAAATTAACTTCAAAATATTCAACAGAATGTTTATTAGAGATATACAATTCGTACAGCAACGCTTAAAAGAAGGGAAAAGGGAAATAACAAATGTTTATTGGTAATTTCATACAATATTAAATGTGCATATTCACACCAAAATGCTCGAAAATTAAATTGTCAAAATCGTATTCTCTTAGAGGCTTAAGTTGTGCGACTAGATGTAATGAAACTAAATAAATCTTAACATTGGATTATTTTATTACGTATAAATTAATATAGTTTTCTAAGTTATAATATTGAATTAGTGACACGAGTCCCTAATTCAACTTGACAACTATAAATATTATATTAATTTATACGATATTAATTTATACGAAATGAAATCATGATATGTTAAGATTTATTTCGTTTTACATACACAACTTAAGTCTCCAAAGGTAAACAAATTTAACAATTTTATTTACAAGCATTTAGAGTGAATATGCACCTTTAAATAAACTACCACCGGTAAAAAATGGAAATGAATAGGGATTATTTGAGAAAAAAGCATTTATTAAATCTAGGAGCCAATTAGTGACGTGGCCGTGTGTCAACTGTGTGCGCAGCAAACAACAGCAAAACTGAATGTAGTTTCGTAAGCGGTATGAATACTCTTTAGGAGCCGATGTAGAGCGATTAACTCGCTACTGTTACTTCACTATTGATTCTTTTGAAAACATTATATTTGAAAGTCACTGTTTCTGGTGGAAGCAACGAGTTTCGGTTAAAATGATTTCAAAATACACGGCTGCTTTCCAAGGTCGCAACATGATACCTATTGAATATTTTGAAATTCGTGTAACTGAATGCAGATAATGTCTCTGGAAACAACGGCTTTCAGTCAAATTGTTTTAAGATTAGACAGTATTTAACCTGTAGGAAGTAGTGGTTAATCAGTTTAACGTGAATATAACTGAGATTACATGACTGGCTGTAGCGGGTATTATCTAATCGCTCGGCATACACCAGAGCGCGCAGGACCACATACGTCACTAATTGAGTCCAGCCAGAGTGACAAAAATGGTATTTATTTGCTTTTTTTCAAATTATTCAGAACTATTTATGGTTTTTTTGCGGTGGCTATAGATTGATTATTATCTAAATCTACCATTCAATAGCATTTGTTAGTTCTCTGGTCCTTTCTTTTAAGTCCATCAACATAAATATGGTATATACTAACTAGATCACTCATGCCCTTCTTAAAAGCGGCATTTCAGAGTTCAGTAATTTCTCACCGGATGTATGGAGTTCAAAATAATATGTTTTGTTACTAATCTTATTACGTAGTCGAAAAAAGTGTCAGATTAATATAGTCAATACAATTTTATTTCTGATAAAAATATATAAATTTGCGGCTGTTCAATTCCTCTTCAAATTAGCAAAAAGATAGTTTAGTCATATTTGGAGGCTATATATGCAGCTGATCGTTTGCGTCAGTCAGTCAGTGAATACCCGGCCATGCGCAGTTGCGATTTACTGAACTCTGGCAACCGGCGGTCGCGACAACTAGCCCCATAGCGACGGTATGTGCATGAGTGATCTAGCGAGTATATACTATATTTATGGTCATCAATAATGCGTCAAAGACGAACTTATCTACGCCATTCACCACGTCATCGATTATGACGTCAGCCTACACATCAAATTGTTGATTATTACGTCATATGATGGATGAATAAACTGGAAAGGTCAATTCCGGTCGGAACATTTTTGGGGGCTAGTCTAACTGATTTAGAGCGTGATACCTCTACAAATCACAATTTAGAGAATTATGTCCTTGAGATATTTCACTGGCTGTCGAAAACCAATTCACTTTCCAGGGCATCCCTCTAATAGTCCGACACGTTGTACGAATTGTATATCTCTACTATTTAATAATCATGCTGTTGAATGTTTAGAAACTAATTTGACTGGACGCTGTTGTTGCCATAGGCAGCAACAGGGCCCAGTCAAATTAGTTCCAAAATATATAATAGCTTGCCTGTATAGTTTTTTGGAAATTGATAGCCAGAGAGTGCAAAGATCGATCGATCCCAACACGAGCGAGGTGTGGGTGGAGCTTAGCTAGATATGAGCGGGGCATAGCTACAAATTGAAAGGTCCATTCTGCCATAGTAAATAGGTTTGCTTATTACGGACACAACTATTGGTCAATTCTCGTATCAATCGATTTATCTGAAACTTGACGTAGTTCTATGAAGACGGGGGTTCACAAACTTCAAACAAGCCCATTGCTATTCAGGCCCGCATGTTGCAGATAAATTTAAAATCGTATTTTGGATTGTGTCACATTTAGGTTTACACAATTCAGAGCATTTGGGTTTTGAGCATACTGCTCTCAATCTGCTGAATACTAATTCTAAATCATTGGTCTGTACTTAAACCTATTTCTGAATATAAGAATGACATCTACATATACAGTAGCTTTATTCAACACAACTCTTAGTACTTCTGTCATGACAAGTCATAGGGTCATTCTTAAAACCAAAGAATTGTTATGTAGTCTTGGGCTTTGGACAATCATTTCAGTGCTCCCGTATTCGGAACAGATATATTTATACAGCATAATAATTTGCATTTGTATTCCTTAGAACATCAAAAATAACATACATTCTCGGAAGAGTAAACAAAATCAGCGTTATTAATTTATTCAGTTTTCTATACTCTATTGCAAACCTATATTTAAATTGTATCCTTTTCGTCATATCCACGACTCTATTTCACTGTGACGTGCTTTCTTCTAACACACATGTAACAACAACAACAACAACAACAACAACAACAACAACAACAACAACAACAACAACAACAACAACAAAAACAACAACAAAATCCTTAAGCTTACTCAAATAATGAAATCAATATCCTTGCAGAAAGCCCTATCAAACCACCACACACGAAAATGAAAAACATAAAACCACACATTTTTTTCATGCAAGACCTCGATTGCGACTGAACGAAAATACCCTCAAATTAGCCCACGGCCCGTTCTACCCCAAACTAATATATACACAATTCTACATAATTCGTGTAAAATATATGATATCGTTTTACATGTCGACTGTAACTTTTCTTATGTTTACCTATGCGTGTGTGATTTATTAATGACACAATGCTGGCTTACCTATGCCAGCACCAAGATTTGTCGTTCCCTCCTCCAGAGCATTCACGGAAGTAGCATCACCAGCTCTACCTTGGCTATTTACCATTTGTTCTATAAGTATTTCGCCTTCACTCTGTGAAGAATGTAAATGACAGACAAGAAATATTAACTACATTAATATGAATGTACATTCACTTAGGATATTCATTAATATATCCTTTTATATGCTTTCAGCACGCGAGTATTTGACAGCATCATGTTCTTAACCATTTAGCACTCATAGCAGCCGAAAACGGCGTCTGTCTTGAGAACTATCCATTTGCACACCAAAAGAATATCCTTCTCTTGGTCTGCAAAGGGACGTTTTCTATGAGAAAATAGAAATTTTCTTGAATAAATTCAAGTATTAAAGGATTAATGTGTTTGTGCGCTAGTGAAAGGTACTCGGTCATGTGACTAACAAATAGTACACACTGTACATCCCTCCAGTGACAACCACCTTACATTTTGAAAGCCTTAGAAGAAGCATAGTTTTGGGGTATCCGGCTGTGAGGGTGAATTTTGAGAAGTTCATATGAGGGGTTGAGCTCCTTCCAATTTAATTTAAGTTGATACATAAAAACATGTCTGCCAATTGCAAGGGTGTAGACAAGTTCTGAAATTTGGGGATAGGGGCTAGACCCACGTGCCGGGGTGGGGTGGGGGGGGGGGGTCCGGCGGTCCTCCCCCGGATAATTTTAAAATCTAGATGCTCTCAGATGGCATCCCCAAAGCCCCTCACCCTTGTGTACGCCCTTGTGTTGGCCAATTAAGATTGAGCTTTAAGTTAATGAACGCTGGCGGTGAAAACAGAGTTAGTGGTTGATAATAATGATATTTAATTGGCGCTAGTTTAAGATTCCTGTCATCATATAAACTGAAATTTTGACATTGTCCACAAACGTCGATCTATAAAATCCCAGTTTATGGTCGTCATTGGTGGCTAATCACACTCTGCCAGATATCACATTCGACGTCTTACGCCGAAAATATAGTAGCCTACTTGTAATTTGAACTATGATAACAATTTGCATAACTAACAATATACATAGACAATGGACCTTTCCAGTTTTAACTATGCCCCACCCACATATAGCTAAGCTCCACCCATATTTCCGCCGTGTTGGGATTGATCTATCCCAGAATGCTCTCACTAACAATTTCTTGGACACTATACAGGTAAGCTGTTGAATATTTTGTAACTAATTTGACTGGGCTTTGTTGCTGCCTGTGACAGCAACAGCGCCCAGTCAAATTGGTTTCAAAATATTCAACATAATATTTATTAAATAGTAGACATACAATTCGTACAACAACGCGTAGTCCGTCTTCAAATATACGTTCGTGGCGTACGTATCTACGTCATTCATGATGTCATAATGACGTTATTCACTATGATGTCATTCTACACGTCACGTAGTTGGTTATCATGTGATATGATGGATGGATAAAATGGAAAGGTCTATTGAATATTTTAAATACTTTGGGACATCACAAGCGGTATCGTTATATTATGACGTGTGTCACTAGCGCTCGAGAACCAAGCGCTCTCCTTGAACTCGCATCATTACCTGTTAAAATGGAATGGACCTCTCCAGGTTATCCATCCATCATCTGAAGTCATATCACGTCATACTCAGATAAGTGACGTGTAATATGACGTCATAATCAACTACAGCATGAATGACTCGATTTAGTCCGTCTTAAACGCTTAATAGTCCGTCACGTTGTATGAATTGTATGTCTTTACCATTTAATACACATTCTGTTGAATATTTTGAAACTAATTTGACTAGGCAACTGCACACAGTCAAATTAGTTAAAAAATATTTAACAGTTTACCTGTATAGTTTTCTGGATATTGATAGTCATGGAGTTCAGGGATCGATCGATCCCAACACGAGTGAGATGTGGGTGGAGATTAGCTAAAGATGGGAGGGGCATAGCTAAAACTGGAAAGGTCCAATGTTTACAATATTGGGCAAAACATCATATCATGATTATAACTTAAAGAAATAAAAGGCGTCGCCATAATAGTACGATGCCATCTCATCTTACTATCAATGCGTGACCTCAACTCGTCACTGTATGGAATCCCATTGTTCACTGTAATGATGTCAGTGATTTGCTGACTGGTTTTAACCCGTTAGCCAATCACAACCAGTGACACAGAGGGCGCTTACAAATGATTGGCAAACACTTACCAGAGCATCGGAATCGACCTCTTCCTTGACCTTTGTAACCGCGTTGACAGCGGCTGCCATCTCGTTGATCGCGCACATACTGTCCAAATCCATATTAGCATTACGCAGAGCTAAGAGCTTTGCTGAACGAATTGCCTTTCTGTTCTCCACGCGCGCGCTCAGGTCGGCGTCCGTGGTTGTACTGTTTGCGGCATCTCCGGAACCTGGTATAAAAAAGACTGCTCAACATGCTTATAGCAAACACTTGCACCTGGGACCACTACTTCGTGGGCGGGTGGGTGGTGGATGGGTGTGTTCAGACATTATGATCGCAAAACAACAAGTCTTAAAAGGTGCTGCTGCAGAGACAGGCCTAGCATTTGTATGTTATTAGCCCATTATTGATCAAACTACACCATCTCGATTTTCATAGAGAAATTGAAAATATTTTAGCCACTTTTTTGTTAAATGTCATGAGCATGTTTGTAATCATTCATCACGATTTAACACTTTCAAATGAACAGACGAGATACAAGGTTCTGTTGAATATTTTGGGACTAATTTGACTGGAAGTTTTTGTTGAGTAGTTATAAAATAGGGGTGTCGGAACACCACCCCCCCCCCCCCCAACACCCCACCCCTCGCCCGACACCCCTATTATATAACTACTATGGAACCGCAACCCTATAGAACACACCTCTAAAGGCTCGACTGCTACTACTACTACTACTACTACTACTACTACTACTACTACTACTACTGCTGCTGCTGCTGCTGCTGCTGCTGCTGCTGCTGCTGCTGCTGCTGCTGCTGCTACCGCGGCGTCATCTGTGACGTCATCACCATCTCACCCATGGATCTTGCCTACGGACCACCATCCAGCACACAACTACTTGTAATTTGCCAGTTTGTCCATTCTAAACAGAAAAAATTGCAAAACTCGACCGCATGCGTGATCGAGAACCCTTGAGCCGCTCTGCTGATGTTGGTCGTTGGTGGCTCAGGGATTTTTCTACCAGTACCGATACTCTCCACCTCCTCTCTCTTCTCTATCCTTAACTATCCTATCCTATTCTACCTATCCAATAGGCACGGTCCATGGGTGAGATGGAGATGCCGTCACAAATTACGTCACAGATGGTGATGACGTCACAGATGTGGCCGTAGTAAGAGCAGTAGTAGCAGTGACGCCTTTAGGGGTGTGGTCTATAGGGTTGTGGTTCCATAGTAGTTATATAATAGGGGTGTAGGGCGTGGGTGTGGTGGTGGGGGTGGTGTGTGGGGGTGGGTGGGGGAGGGGGGGGGGGTTCCGACACCCTATTTTATAACTACTTGTTGCTTTAGCAGAAACAGCTTCTAGTCAAGCTAATCCCAATATATATACTTGGAAGAATATCACAAGATTGATGTTAATGTAACTCATAATATGATTTTATTATGAAAAAAGTAACTAGTCAAGCCGGAAATACCAATATTCCAATTTTACAAACGATTTATATATATATATATATATAAAGCGTTTATAAAATTGGAATATTGGTATTTCCGGCTTGACTAGTTACTTTTTTCATAATAAAATCATATTACGAGTTACATTAACATCAATCTTGTGATATTCTTCAAAGTAATGGACGTTTCCACTGTATCCACCCTCCATATGACGTCAAAATCAAATACGTGACGTGTAGAATGACATCCCAATCAATGATGTCATTATGGCGTCATGAATGGCGTAGATAAAGTACGTCACGAACGCATAATTGAAGATGAACTATGCGCTGTTGTACGAATTGTGTCTTTACTATTTAATAGAAATCCTGTTGAATATTTTGAAACTAATTTGACTGGGCACTGTTCCCGCAACAGCACCAAGTCAAATCAGTTACAAGATATTCAACAGCTTAACTGTATAGTCTTCGGGAAATTGATAGTCAGGACATTCGGGGATAGATCAACCCCAACACGGCGAAGTGTGAGTGGAGCTTAGCTACTAATGGGCGGGGCATAGCTAAAACTGGAAAGGTCCATTGTTGGTACGCCGCATTAGAGAATGATACAAAAATAAATATGTGATTTGAATCATTAGCCAAACTTTGTCAATCCCGTATTATTCAGATTTAAATTTGAGTAAACACACTAATTGGCTAGTGAATCAGCCGTGCTTGCAGTTGTGTCAAAGCTTATTTTTGTAATGATTCCGCAGTTGCTCACATGCTGCGGTACTTATTTTCGACCATGGTCTGGATAGGGTTAATATTAACCCCGTGTTCGCTTCCTGTAGTATCACCCTGATGATGGAAGTGAGGGTGGGGTAGACAGCTTGCCATCCCAATAGAGTAAGAAATTCCCAACAGCGTGCTACTGCGCATGTGCAGGTGTTAATTTGGGGTAAGCTATGTACAAGACGCAGAAGAATCTCTGATCTGTAGCCTGGAGATATCATGTTATACCTCCTCTCGCTGGCACGCATATAGAGCGAGTAACACGAATCTGTTTACCGCATCCAAATCATTCCACGATTGGTGAAGATACTAACGAAAACAGAATTCACTTTTGGAATTGAAATCGTATCTTGTAAACCACAGTTTTCTTAATATGGGGGCTATCACGACGCCATAAGCGCGCCACAGTTCACTGCGCGTTGGTTGGATAAACCATGGCGTGATAGGGCACGTGGCCTCTAATGATAACTATATGGAAGTCGGTTTGGTGTAGTGGCTAGCAATCGGAGGCGGCGGCTTGGTGTAATGGCTAGTATTCACCACTACTCACCCGCAGAATCCTGGTCGCACCTGAGCTGTGCACTACTTCGCCACCGTTGGAAACATGGCCAATCTCATTGGCGCATTGCCTCTCTCCAGCCATAAGTATAAGTGGGTACCAGTGTAAAAACTGGGAAAGTTACCAATAACAGACTGAAATAAAACCTGTCTAGATATGGCGTGAATGGGACCTGGAAGCAGGGATTCGATGACGCCAATCAGACCATTAACTTCGTTCTAGTGGCTAGTACTCAGGACTACTTAACCGGAGAACAAGTTCGAGCCTGGGCTATCTCGCTGGAAAGATGGGTAATCTCCTGTGCTTCCTGCCTCTATCCATCCAGGAGCATACATGAGTACAAGTGTAAAAACTGGGGAAGTTAGTCATAATGGTGTAATAGACTGAAAATAAAAACCCGCTTAGATATGGCCTCAATTCCACCTAAAAATTATGGATTCAATATAGGCCAGCCATTCAGTAAAAGCAATAACCTCTAGGATTACTAAATAAGCAAGCGATTATTCTATAGTTAGTGGGCCGTTTCATAGAAATTCAGTTACCAATAATGTAACCATTTTTGTTTCCCATTTCCTGCACTTTCATTCATTTTACTACATTAGCTATTATTCAGTAGCATTCATTGTTAGGAGCATTCTGCAGCCGCCACTAATTAAAATAACGGTTATTGCACTGCGGAGACATCTACTGCTACACCATATGTACTCAGAGTTATTTTTAAGTAGCTAGTGAACTGACTGAGGTTGGCTACCCGCACTCCACTAATCTATCTATCACTCTTAACATCAGCTGATAGTGCGGCAGCCTTCCTCACTTGTTTGCCCTGAGTCTTTTGACTCATCCATTCTACATTAATGTTAGATGCTATTCCATGGAAACTGTGTCCTAACCGCATGGCGCGTAACATGCAGATTGACCATCGTCTTTGTCAGCATTCACACTCACGCTATTGGTGCTAGATTGCCTATATTCGCCTATAGGGTAGTAGCTGCCATGTAAAGTTGTATACTCTTATCTACTCGTCGGGCTTAAGAGTGGAGCCTTCGCCAACCATTAGATATAGCTTATAGATCGCGACTCTGTGGTACACTGCCCACAGTTCGCAATGACCACATCATCAAGATGTCCTGGAAATTATCTACTCGGGGAGCAACGATCGATCTTTCCGCTAGCTGGACACTAGCAGGACAAATCGCACATCCACCGCAGTCTCCGTATTTGCAAATCGGCCATCTCTCTTTGCGAGTGATGATACTACTTAAACCCGTTTGTGTGCTTCTTCTACGTCTTGTTTCAATTCGGTTCAGTGCTCCGAGGACCAGGTATGGTGACAGCTTCTCCATGTATGGCCAGGACCGAAGACATTGTCTTTGTTGTACCACTAGTATGGTGAGGCGACCAACCCACTTTCAACTGATGGGAAGTCTCCAATAGCGGCTACCAACTGCTAAGTTAATATGCTACGATAGATTTAGGCCCTTGCGGGCATAACACATGAACGCTCGCTAAACCATAGCCATAGTATAGACAACACACAAGTCTGCAGGATACTCTATCTATACGCAACAGTTTAGGATCACAGAGTAGCAGCCAATTGGGGCAGTTACTAACTTTCCCCACCACTTTCGGAGCGACCTATACCACATCCCTCACTTACTCCATGGGCTGGAGGGGCTCACCTGGATAACCCCACTAATTGACGAAACTATATTTTTCTAACAGCTTTCGATGTCCTCTTTAAGATTATGTATGTTAACATGTGATAAACTGGGACTCAATATGGTTTTTGATGGGTTATATTAGAACTAATACACACAGTGAAGCAGACCATATTAAGGGGTAGGGGTATTAAAAACTGACATATCTTTTGCTAGCATCATTATAGATTAGTGATCGACCACTTAAAATGTTGCTTATAGCATCATCCACGATAGCATATGGGTTACGTGCAAATCAGTTTCATAATGAGGTCGGCAGAGGTCAAAAGGTCACAAATCTTCGCTTAAAATCTAGCAACCGTATGTTGCTATCACTGTCCACGCACCAGTAAAGGAACATTCTAGTTTTAACAGCTTAAGATTGATTAAACGGCACCATTTGACAAATATAATGAGTAAAAGTTTACTCATTTGATAGAATATTGTTACTATGACAACTAACAGCATAGCCAATTTTTGAGAATCGATGAAAAATGCATTCATTGTAAACTAATTATTAAGATTTTGATAGAATCGTTGTAGATTGGTGATCGACCACTCAAAATGTTGCTTATAGTATCGTCTACGATTGCATATGGTTCCCATGCAAATCCGTTTTATAATGAGGTCGGTAGAGGTCTAAATGTCATAAATCTTCGCCACAGCTTAAAATCTAGCAACTGCATGTTGCTATCACTGACCAAGCACCGGTAAAGGAACATTATAGTCTTAACAGCTTAAGATTGATTATAAAGCACAATTTGACAAATATAATGCGTAAAAGTTTACTCATTTAATATAATATTGTTACTATAACAACTGACAGCATAGCCAATTTTTGACAATCAATGAAAAATGTAATATAAAATCGAAATTCTGTAAAGTAATTGCTTTATATATAGATGGATTTTATATGCAAATCAAGAAACAAATACGGCAACAGGAGCAAAAAATCAAAGAAGTAAGATGTAATTAGAAATCATTTGATCAATAACAGAATATGCCACTGTAAAAGAGTGTCTAAGAATGTCCAAAAAGGCGTCTGAAGATGTTTGGCAGAAATATGCCTTAACGACCTTTGATCAAGGCGTGTGTATAAAAGTTTATCCTATCATATATAAAAGCCCCAGACTACTACAAGGATCACATAGTTATGATTGGTACTTTTCATTTGGCATACGCCTATATGAAAATCATATAGGAAAGAAGCTAAGTGGATCTGGATTTACTGATATGCTACTAGAATCTGGATTGATGTTTACCGAATCTATTAAACGTGTGGTGTCTGGTAGGATTTATAGTCAGGCAAATCTACTGCTACAAAACAATGGCTGAAGGTCTTGAATGATTGCTGCACTACAAATACCATTCTATGAAATGGTCCGATGGATTATTAGAGATTTTGCCACCAAATTCATTGGCAAAAGTAACCACATTATTGGAAGTAAGAACCAAATAGAATTTCAAACTATTGTCGAATGATACAGTATTTCATTCATATCTAAATGACTACTCAGACTTGCGACTGCGAGTTAGCAATGGCGAATTAGGTAAGACTGCCCAGTTTTGGTTATCTTACATGGACCATGTTTGGTTGCTGTTGTCTCTCCTAAATGCAGTCAAGACAAATAATTACTATCTGTACGGAACATGTCTCAATCGAATGGTTGACCCGTTCTTTAGTTCTGATGGGCAGAATTCTGCAATGTATCTTACCTACTTTTCTGTTTTCTTGGCAATCAGAGAAGAATCACATCCTGGAGCAACGGCGCTGACTAAGCTAGGTGCTATAGGTTTTGCAAGAACCTTTGTGACTAGAAATTTGTTAGTAGTATACAAAACAATAGAGGAGACATTTATGAAGCACACAAAACCGCATGCAGGAGCAGAAGGAAGCGCAGTTGGCGTATGTGGTATCTTGAATAACTTGATGCTCATCGACGCTGGGGAAAGACGGCACATGAACGAGCAAGATATATGGAAACAATGCTCCAAATGGCAGATATGACAGACGAGACAGACAGGAACAATAGACATTGGGATGTCCGTCCTTCACAGGTACGCAAAAGTGAGTAAATGGAGTCAGTAGAAAACTTTATGAATCCTTTCGGTCTCGATTATAATGACAAGTTGTTCCGTGTTGGGTCTGGTGCTCTTGCATCTACCAATATCCAAACTGATATCATGGCTGCTGAGTCAATTGGGAAACTGGCCAAAGAGACTTTTATAACAGAGAGACTTGCAAGGAATACAGATTTATTTGAAACAATAAAAAAGCAAAAATTGAAAACGCTTTCTGACACGACGAAGAGTGCTCTTAGGAAAACTTCAAAGAATCGTGAAATAGAATAAGACAACAAGGAAATATTGCCTTCCAGTTATTGGTGCTATCACAGAATAAGCCAGAGAAGCCTGGTATTGCAGAACTGTTACATTATCCACTTATGCTGGTACCATCATCAATTGGCACGGCTGATGGGTACCTGTTGAAAACAGATAAAAGTAAGGGGTTTTACTACTTAACCAAGGGAATATAAACGCAGACGCACCATCTGATCACAAAAACACTGAACATTGAAGATGGAAACGCCACTTTCCATTGTATGAAAGAGGTGCCAGGAACATTTAAGCAGATACGCCAGAAATTGTTTGATAGTGGTACAGTAGGGAAATCCAATGTAATATCCAGTACGGACATGTACAAGGAAAATTATATCAAATCAATGGAAATCAATCAAAACGCATATGTTCTGGAGAGAAACGTATAATCAAGGGTGAAAATACAAAGAGACCTGAAAATTGGAAGGAATTCCTCAGTAATAATGAAAACAAACAGCAACTAGTGCAACTGATGCTGAAAGTCTGGGGAAGTGATACATTTAGTTCAAAACTACTTAATAAGATGGTCATTGCTATTTGTGAGAGCAAGGCTTACGAATTAACATCTACTGATGGCAACACAGTGCTGATTTCAGAGATACAAGCCATATAATCTGACCAAGTGGAAACAGACACAAGGGTTATTCTCTATTGTGCTTATGCAACAAAAGAAAGCTATGACTTTGTGCGTATCAGAAGTTCACCTAGCGATGTATTTTTCATTCTCCTGTACTATGCCCAAATCATGAAGACACATATTATTTGATACTGGTTCTTAAAACAATAGAAAGCTGTTAGAATTTCAAAATTGGCTAAGAATTTTGTGCTGCTTTACTGTTCTGCCCTTTTGGGTCTTCATGCATTCATCAAATGTGATACAACGAGTGCATTCAGAGGAATAGGCAAAGTAAAACCCATCAGCCTCCTATAAAAGCAACCGAAATAGCAGGAGGCTTTTCAGACCATTAGTGAGTCATGGGACATCACAGAGGATCTCTTTCTTCAATTAGAGGATTTCACCTGCCGAATGTATAAGATTGCTCCCATAACAAACCTTGACACACTTCGTTTTTCAATGTTAATAGCAAAGTGTGGTGATGCAGAGAAAAAGATCAATCCCAAGAAAAACGTTGACTTATCCACCTTACCTCCCCCGAGAGTTTGCCTCCGCGAGCACATAAAGAGGGTTAACTATCAGGTAGCTATTTGGAAGTGATCCCACATACCAAAGCCATATATCTCTGAACCCACTGAGAATAATGGCTGGACTGTATAGAGTGAACAGAGACTCGAACCCAAGTGGTGTGATGATGATATACTGCCATCTATGTTGGCTGATATTCTAGAGAGGCAATGTGAAAAGGAAGAGAATGAGCAGGAATACAGTTCCACCGACGAAGATAGCGAAAATGAAGAAGACTCGGCAGATAATAGTGACAGCGACGAATTAAGAGGAGTTCAAATATAGTGAGTGGATTTATAGTCGGTGGGTAAAACAAGCAACAATAAAAACATTTTGAATGCTCTTTTATTGCTCTACACAATTTCGATTCGATGATATGCTCATTTCAAGTTTAGGTTACAATGATTGCATTTTTCATCGGTTCTAGAAAATTGGCTATATTGTCAGTTGTCATAGTAACAATATTCTATTAAATGAGTAAACTTTTACTAATTATATTTATCAATAGTTTCGTTTAATCAATCTTAAGCTGTTAAAACTAGAATGTTCCTTTACCGGTGCTTGGTCAGTGATAGAAACATACAGTTCCTAGATTTTAAGCTGTAGAAAAGATTTGTAACCTTTTGACCTCTGCCGACCTCATTATAAAACTTATTTGCATATAAACCATATACAATCGTAGACGATACTATAAGCAACATTTTGAGCGGTCGATCACTAATCTACCAATGATTCTATCAAAAGATATGTCAGTTTTTAATATCCCTACCCCTTAATATGGCCTGCCTCACTGTGGGTATTAACTCTAATATAACCCATCAAAAACCATATTGATTCCCAGCTTATCACATATTAATACACATAATCTTAACGAGGTCATCGAAAGCTGTTAGAAAAATATAGTTTCGTCAATTAGTGGAGGCGAGTGGGTATCCAGGTGGGCCCCTCCAGCCCACGGACTACCTTCTTCGCCTGGTAAATCATAACACGCTCGGACAGTGCCGAATCGGAAGGGGAAATCATCCCGGGCCCGAGAACGTGGGCTAACAGACTAGACCTTCCACGGCTTCCATCCCAACAACACGGATAGGCACTGGCCGGAGCATCCCATTACATTTTGAGCAACACTTAAATTGTTGAATTATCTTATAAGGAAGTAGTATAACACCTAACTCATTGAACCAAAAATAAAAAAATACCAAAACCATTTACACCTTAATTATTCTGTTACGTTTTCGAAACTAATTTGACTAGAAGCCTTTGCTGCGCATGGCATCAATAAGTTCCTGTCAAATTATTTGCCTATGGCAGCAACAGGTTCCTGTCAAATTAGTTTCAAAAATACTCAACAAAGTAAATATATATTTGCTGTGAAATTGGTATTCTAGGAATTCAGGGTTCACAGGGTTAAGTGTCAACTACCAGAATAATGGAATGCAACTCGTGTCGATCGTATCTAAGTAGATGGGGCTTATCTGGCAATAGTGGATTCAGGAATCCACTTCTCGTACTTTGTATGTCATTGTTGGCGTCTTCATTGAGGACGTAGAAGGCAGCATTGAGCAGCTGTATTGAGCGTGATTCTCCAGCTGATAAAAGCGTGTCCACCTCGCCGTCCTCTGAAAGACTGCTTATCGCGAGTTCTGTTTCAGTGACCAACCCGTTGGGCGTTACCTAAAAGAAAGATAGAAATGATCAACTAGAACACAATTCATGATTCCATTTCCTCACTCAATCATATGACATCATAATAAAATACGCGACATGTATGCTGACGTTATAATCATGACGTCATGAATGATTTGATTAAGCCCGTCTTTAACGCTTAATAGTCCGACACGGTGTACGAATTGCATGAATTGCCATTTAAGAAGCATGCTGTTGAATATAAGGTCAATGTCACCCTTTAGGTGAGCAGCCGTGTTCAGGACACCAATAGTAACATCATACCCAAGTATTGTAGTGATCCGAGCAAAACTCTAGATGTAGGCGCAGTAAAAAGATCAATACTGAAAATCCCCATACATTTCCTATGGGAGTTTTACCCACTCTGAGTAGCTCGAAAACTCTTGGCCAGATACAAACTCCCTTGACGAGCACACGATGCAAAAAGAGTAGCAGAAGTTGACAAATTTGGAGTTGATTGGATGAAAACCGTAGGAGGAGATGCGGGCCGAAGCTTTTAACCAAGATTAATTAAATAAAGAAGAAGAAAAAGGAAAGATTCTGAGTGATTTTAATAATCCACGATTGCATCGCAGATTATTTATAGATGCTGCTGTTGTTGCTACTACTACTACTACTACTACTACTACTACTACTACTACTACTACTACTACTACTACTACTACTACTACTACTATGACGGCGGCGACGACGGCGGCGAAGACATCGACGGCGTCGGCTGCTGCTGCTGCTGCTGCTGCTGCTAACGACGACGCCGACTACTACGACGACGAAAATAGCGCCTACTACTACTTCCGGTCTCGGCAGTAAATTGTTATTTCTATGTAAATATCTGTTAAACATGTTAACTATTTCGTAAAATGTAATAATTCCATAAGGATATACTGACTTGAATTTGTTGCCATATGTCACTGAATGAGCCTACATAGTCCGTGCCTCTGACGACAACATCGATCATGTAATCACGTTCGGCCAGACCAGGAGGGAAAGGCGAACCAACGCCAACTGCACAGAATATAATTGAATAGTCTGCATTTTATTTTACTTTGTGGTAACCCCTATCTATTTACTGCCCACAGAATAATAATAATAATAATAATAATAATAATAATAATAATAATAATAATAATAATAATAATGGATATTTTGCATTATTAATTAGTTCTTCTAAACGAGAGCCTTTGTCTGGCACGCAGGGCCGAACTTAACCCTTTAACACTCACATCAGCCAAAAACGGCCCCGGCAGTGGTCTTGAGAAATGTCCATTTGCCGATGAAGAGAAGACTATTTTTGAAAATTTTCAACTGGAATGACTGGCTCGATAATCGAGCCAGTCATTCTAGTTGAAACATTTCAGAAATAGTCGTCTCTTGGTCTGAAAATGGACATTTTCAATGAGAAAATTGAATTTTTAAAACAAATTTAAGTGTTAAAGGGCTAAGGCAGCGCAACAAGTGCATTTGCACAGCCCCCCCCCCCCCCATCCACCACACCACCCAGCACCCCCACACACCAATGTCCAGTAATACACATCCCACCCTGACACCCAAAAACCAAAAAGTAAGACACAAATAATTATTTTGTCTTTATTTTGTGTCCCTTGCATAACTTCAAGTTACATGCATAGATCTCACACATATAGTACAATTCATAAATCAGTCAACTTTTTTCCAAAAGAAAACAATTTTGAAGACGATATAAAATGTTCTGTTGAATATTTGGAGCATAATTAGATTGGAAGACATTCCTGCCTTTTTTCTGTTCGAAATATGTCAAATTATTTCTGAGCTGCGGACCGATGTGACCAAATCCCACAGTCCTCTGACCTAAGGGGCCCCATCACCATTACGGTCGAAGCTGGACCACATCTTTCTCGCGATCCTAGCGGCTGTTCCGAGGGTCCCTGGTAAGAATTTCAGAAACTTTAAACAGGGCCCCTGAGTCCTAAGTTCTCCCAAGCTGAGACGGTGATGAAATAGATATATGCGTACGACAGTCGTGGTAGATTCTAGAACCGAGATGGTGTTGTCAATAGACTCATGAAATGAATTAGCTAGATGGTAAAGATTTCGGATCTTAATACGGGTACGTAAGACTGGAGGGTGGCTCTGATACCTACTTGCTAAGATTGGGACTTTGGCTCGATGCTCCGACTCAATACCAGAAGATTGAAGATTCGGGAAAAGGTTGCCCTTTTCTCAACACTAATTCTAGAAGTATCCCTATGACGAAATTATAGTACAGGGACACACCCACATAAACACACCAAACGCAAATTGACGGGGATAGAGACATACGCACACACAGACGCATCTGTATCAAGAACATACACACGAACGCACCCAAACGCTTGAAAATAGCCACGCCCAGACACGCACACTCGACTACATGACTATAGGATACGGTTGGATGATCGACACGCCCCGTGACACGTGACAGACTCGATGGGACAGGTCATGGCCCTTATAGCAATAAATGGACAAATATACGCATAGATTATTAATCGACACGCCCACAATGGAACAATCAGTTATTAGTCAGAATGGACACGTGTAGAGTAAAACTCCTGTAATTCAATGTAACCATGTTATAATATGCTGTTATACGATTGCATTATATACGTTAATTATTATTAGTTAAATTAGTTAATTATACTCTTAGGCCACATTCACGCACGCACACACGCACGCACGCACGCACGCACGCACGCACGCACGCACACACATTTGTTGACATAACGACAGCATCATATTTCAGAGTGGACGAATGTTGACGACAGGGAGTTAGGGAGAGTAAGTTAGGGAGTCAGACAGTAGGTTAGGGAGAGTTACGGGTACGGACTCGGACAGACATGGACAGCGGTCTCTAACCGCTAGTGACAGCTAGTGAGTAGTGAGATTGTCAACTATGTAGTTAGTTGTCTGGCCAGTGACAGGGAAGAACTTAAGGCTAACTTTGTTATGTTTTATTAAGAATACTTTCTTTCTCAGGAATCCATTGTAGTTAAGTAGAATAGGTTTAGAATAGGTAAGCGACACGTGACTAGAATTTGGATTTTATGTGTGAAATTATAGAATTAAGAAAGTTCAGTAAACGAGTCCTCATTAATAGAATACAGCATTTGTCATCAATTCCATCCATCTCTGCTAGAAGGAAGATCCCGGTCGGTACGCGGGTTGAGACGGTGACGAGCTAGATCCCCATAAGAACCACCAACCGGACCACCTGTCTTATTCGCCGGTACCAGAAAATACACGATTACTAATGCTTGATTAAATAATTTAGTAAATTGACTTTGTAATAATAGAAATAAACTAATGAATGTATAGGCGATTTACAGATAAGATGCCACATTCTCCAGTCTTGTGTATCAAATACTGAAAATGAATTTTATTTCAAACGTATCTCAGAAAAACAATCTGAGAGTAGTCGATCGAGCTTATAAACTATAGCTGAATCATAGGACCAGCAGATGCTTGAGTGATGGCTTTGTATGCTTTACAACATCTTATATACGCATAGGCAGGTTGGTGACTGATGGTCTGTCAGATATAACATTCCTCGTCGACGCATGATATCTGATTGGCTAGCCCTCTATTTCGGTCCAATCAGATCCACCAGATTGATCCTGTAGCATTGATTTGATGCATTATTGACAGTTTTACAATAATAATGTTGCTGTGACAAACACATCAACTCATAAATCCATTTCCTCACTCAATAATATTACGTAATAATCAACTACGCGACGTGTAGGCTGACGTCAAAATCATGACGTCATGTATGATTCGATTAAGCCGGTATTTAACGCTTAATAGTCCGACACGTTGTACAAATGAGTGTTTTTGCTGTTTAAGAAACATGTTATTGAATATTTTGAAACTAATTTGACTGGGTGCTGTTGCTGCAACAGTGCCCAGTCAATTTAGTTTCAACATATTCAACAATTTACCTGCATAGCTTTCTGGAAATTGATAGTCTGGGAGTTCAGAGTTCGATCGATTCCAACACGAGCGTGGTGTGGGTGGATCTTAGAAAGAGATGGACGGGGCATTGCTAAAACTGGAAAGGACCACTCCAATGCCAAGAGAACACCATTCCTTAACATGGTACAGAGTCAAAGCACAAATTATTACATAGAATTGAGATATAATTTATATCAGTTAACTCATCTTTGCATTAGGCTTACATGAAATTGGCGATTATAACTGAGTTGTAAATCTAGCTTTTCGCTACCGTGAGTCCGTACGTGT
This sequence comes from Chaetoderma sp. LZ-2023a, assembly GCA_034401795.1. Classification (NCBI taxonomy): domain Eukaryota; kingdom Metazoa; phylum Mollusca; class Caudofoveata; order Chaetodermatida; family Chaetodermatidae; genus Chaetoderma; species Chaetoderma sp. LZ-2023a. The sequence continues at coordinate 144,100,929 of CM067372.1, forward strand.
GTGGTGTTCTAAGCACAATTTAGCAACGTAGAAACAGCAAGTCATAGAAATAAATGTTGCTGAATATCGGTGAACAATTTGACTGGTGGTGCTGAATAATTTGATTGATGGCGCTGAACAATTTTGCTTACTGAATCCTACTGAATGTGCGAAATAGCGCGCAACATTTTACCATCAACCGCAACGCAGCAATGGTCTAATATATTTATCGATTTTTAATGCGTTTTTAACAAATATATTTATACACTCTGATACAGTTAGTCACCTTCTATACTGTATATTGTGTACTAAGTTTAACGGAAATAATGGACAACTATTCGTATGTCAGTCCATCTATTTTCTTTACCATTTGTTCGTCATTCTACAGCAATACTAACATATACCGTAGCGCTAACATAGCAGGCATTATTAAAATTGCGTACAAATCGGTGACTGTAGCACAGACAATATAGCAGTATTCCCCAGAGCCAAACAGTGGCCGTAATTTAATATATATATATATTTATATATATATATATATATATATATATATATATATATATATATATATATATATATATATATATATATATATATATATATATATATATATATATATATATATATATATATATATATATATATATATATATATATATATATATATATATATATATATATATATATATATATATATCTCACTATGATGACGTTGCTACGATGGCGTAATGAATATTCATATCTGGGAAAACTGGACAATGTCCGGCTAATTTTAGAGATCCATTTCTAGCTATACCCAGCCCCTTTCTAGCTAAGCTCCGCCTACTTTTCCACGCGTGTTGGAATCGATTTGAATCTTTGATTCCTGAGTTCCCTGAATATAAATTTCAATCTGTACAGGTGACCTGGTGGATATTTTGAAACTAATTTCACTGGAGACTGTTCCTGCCTATGACGGCAACAGTTCCCAGTCAAACTGGTTTAAGAATATTCAACAGAATGTTTTTCAATTGTAAATCCATCAAATACATACAATTCGTACACTTGACGGACCTTTCGAGTCTCCTGACGGAGCGCTTTACGTAATTTTGATTGTGGTGTAAACTCTGACTATGACGCCATATATACTTGACAGACAGATCGGATGCATCCATTATCAAAGACGATTGACTTACATGCATCAGCAATCCAGGTAATAACATCGGTGGTGCTGATTTTGTAACCGACCAGGTAGGTAATGGGCAGATCTTCGTCTTTGAATGCCTCACTACAGGACGTGACAAACAGTGTCGTCAGCGCCTTGCCTGTTGTTGGTGTTACCGCGCACTTGCCAACAATAGGTTCATCGTTCAGCTGGAATAGACGACTAACGCGACCTGAAAATTGATGATAGAAATTCATCTATATAAGATTCATTATGATTATTGCTGTGTTAACCCTTTAACATTCACATCAGCCAAAAAACAGCTTCGGCAGTGGGCTTGAGAAATGTCTATTTGCAGACCAAGAGAAGACTATTTTTGAAAAGTTTACCACTGGAATGACTGGCTCGGTTATCGAGCCAGTCATTTCAGTGTTAAATTTTCCAAAAGTAGTCTTCTCTTGGTCTGCAAATTGAAATTTTTAATGAGAAAATGGATTTTTATAAACAAATTCAAAGGTTAACGGCTTAAGTATGATATAATACACATGTAATGGACTAGGTTCCAACTGCAGTGTTTTTTTGCCTTTATTACGTCATAACGGAGGAAACAAGTTTTAGCGATGTTCTACCTATCTCTAACAAAGCCCAACCCACACTTCGCCCGTGTTGGGATCAACCAATCCCTGAACTCCCTGACTATCAATTTCCAGAAACCTATACAGGTAAGCGGTTGGATATTTCCAAACTAATTTAACTGGGTACTGTTGCTGCAAGTTTATTCAATAATAAAGACATACAATTTGTACGGTAACGCTTAGTCTGTGATGAATTAAGCGTTCGTGAGGATCCTATCTACGTCATTCATAACGTAATTGATTATGAGGCCAGAGTACACGTCATGTAGTTGATTATGATGTCGTATCATTAATGGATAAACTGAAACGGGCCAGTGTATGTCTATGGCATCATCATGTGTCGTTGACCATAAACATTGAGTTCTTTTATAATTTAAGAATCGCTTACCCATTTACCGTATAGCGGCAACATGCTCCATTCAAATTATCAAATTAGTTTCAAAATATTCAACAGCTTTCCTGTTTCGGCATCTTGCAACCGAGACACTGAAATTTCAATAGTTAAAGGATTAACAAACATGTGGATCAGAAAATACGTCATCAATGGAGGATTCTGCTTTATCCATCAATCATACTCCGTCATAATCAATTACGTGACGTTTAGGTTGACGTCATAATCAATTACGTCATGAATGACGTAGTTAAGGTCGTTACGAACGCTTAATTGGTGATGGACTAAGAGTTGGTGTACGAATTTTATGCCTTTACTATTTAATAATCATGCTGTTGAATATTTCGAAACTAATTTGACTGGCTCTGTTGCTGCCAACCAGTCAAATTAATTTCAAAATATTCAACAGGTTACCTGATTAGTTTTCTGAAAAATGATAGTCAGTGAGTTCAGGGATCGATCTATCCCAACACTGGTGTAGTGTGGGGCATAGGTAAAACTGGATTCCTCCTTTATCAAGCACATCGTCTCCTATCTGAAATAATACAATGTCTGTTTCATACGTTCCATGTGTTAGATTCTAGGACACGTGTATAGAAATATAGATGCTATATGTATACTGCCGCTATCGCTATCCCACCCATCAAACCCCACCCCTCTAAAATCCCAAATAACCCATTGAAGGAGCATATTCACTCCAAAATGTTTGAAAATAAAATTGTCAAATTTGTTTAATTTTAGAGGCGTAAATTATTATAAGTTGTGTATCTAAATGCAATGCCATATGATGATTTCATTACACATTAATTAATATAATTGTTAAAGCTGTAAAATTGAATTAGAGACACGAGTCCCTAATTCAATTTGACAACAAAAAAATGTATACGAAATGAAATCATCAATTCAATTTGACAACTAAAAAATTTATACGAAATGAAATCATCATAAGCTAAGATTTATTTAGTTTCATTACATTTAGAAACACAATTTACCCCTCTAAAAGTACACAAATTTAAGTTTTCTTTACAATCATTTAGCGTGAATATGCGCCTTCAGTTTATTTAATGTATGCACCTGTATAGGGTAGCCTTTCGCCACTCGATGCCAGTCTCCATACCAACACAGTGAATATATATGTCTTAAAAAGCGAATCACGTGAGAAGACTCCGCCGTCGATCGCCATATTGGGAGAGATCAGCCCGGTACTGGCACTACTGACCCACAACTCTGGATCCACTGGAGCGTTATTATACCTATTGCCACCCGCCGGTACACCGGTTAGACTCCACCTGGCCAGAAGTAAAACAAAGGATGTAAACCCTTCTTGTGTAACCTTGACCGTTAATGGTCACGGTGAAGCCGCCAAGAAACTCCCACTGCAATGGTCTTAAGAATGTCCAGTTGCGTCCCCAAGAGAATAGTATTTTTGAAAATTTACCACTGGAATGACTGGCTCGGTAACCGAGCCAGTCATTCCAGTGGTAAATTGTCAAAAATACTATTCTCTAGGCCTGCAAATAGACGCTGGCTAATAAAAGAAACACGAATTTTCTTAACAATTTCCCCTTTGTCGGTCAACCCGGTCAAACACTTTCACTGTAGTTGTCTTGAGGTCAGAAAGCGATTTTTGTAATTTTCAGTGGTTTGCAAAAAAATAGTCTTCCCTTGGCATGCAAACATTATAATTTTTATTGAAAAATCTTGGCAACTAAACGGTTAATTGATATGAGTTGCATCATGGACGCTTTGAGGCGCTGTTGACTTAAGAGTGGTTAAATACTAAAACTGAATTCGCATATAGTTCTAGTGGCCTAAAACCACCTACAAAAGTTGAAATCAGTGCACCTCGATCACATATGTTTTATCCTCATCGCCAGGTTTCAAATGAGATCAGGTGCCATCTTCTACATAAACGCAAATAGTAAATAGGGGGTATTTTGTTTTCATATATAAGAACAATCTAAAAATTAAGTCGTGGCTTCATACTGAGAATAAGCCTTTACCCTAATGACCGGTCATTTTGCCACGTCATCATAACGACTAGACTGTTACACAGACTCAACAGCGGAGGCCAGCAATGATGGGACCCAGTCTGTCACCGTACTGAACTTTAAACGCACCACTGTGTATTGTGTTGATTGACCCCTATGGTACTAGCTTGATACAGATATTCAAAACTAGATCCATCCTTGATTCATGTGATATCAGCATCCATGCAACGTCAGCAAATTTTCGTCTGCATTTTGTGTGCGACCGTTTGAATTTTGCGCCGAATTAAGAGGGGTTATTTTTCTGTTAACTATTTTTTATGTAGAAGACTATGAGATTTATATCATCAAGTTTTGGTCTGGTATGTATCGTGTCCTTTCACGTTTCTATTTTCTTTATCGCCAAATTCCGGCGAAAATTACTACGAAAATTACTACGATAATGGCCACTCATTACCCGAGATTCTTTTCTCGATCTCGTATCGAAGGATATCTCGCGAGACACAAATGGTATAAGAATTGCCATTGTTTCTCAACATAGGTGGCAAAATATTTAATGTCATACAGAGCATGCATAGAAATATAAAATTTCAAATTAAAGTAAATAATGAATTTTCACCACTCTTTGCTTGTGAGTGGGGAGTCAGGCAAGGCGAAATTCTTTCCTGGCTTCTATTTTTTTTTTAATCTATCTTAACGATCTCGTGCAATTACCTGTTGGACATAACTGTAAACCATCCGAACTACAATATGACGAACTTAATGAAATAACACTCATTACAATTTTAGTCCACCTTTACGCTGACGACACAATCCTTATATGAGAGGAAGAAAAGGAATTTCAAAAACGGCTTATTACATTTAGGGCTTATGTTGACAAATGTAAACTTAAAGTCAATACAGATAAAACCAAAATTATGTTATTTTGAACAACAAAACTCTACTATAGTAAACTTAAATTCTATCCAAATAATAACGAAATCGAAATATGTTATGATTATAACTATCTAGGAATCACATTTTCTCCAAATGGTAGACGTTTAAAAGCCCCAAAACATATATCCGAGCAAGCGTATAAGGTATCATTTGCATTATTACGGAACTCGCGAAAACTTGATTTACCCGTCGATTGCCAACAAAAAC